>JBBBDQ010000740.1:2420000-2722500 GCA_037127315.1 Ascarosepion bandense | reverse complement strand
TACTGACTAGGCTCGATGTTGCTTAACGGACGGGAACTGGTGCATTCAACGCGATATAGCTGTAGACACTTTTAAGAATAATTTGTCATTTCAGGACGTAGGCGATCATTGTCTTCCACATCTCCACATTTGTTATTAAATTTTTCTCCTGTTTTTGTATAGTAGGAAACACATTACTCGATTAAAATGTTGACATAAGATTATTTTCCATTTGCACTGGGTAAACAGTTCCTTTTGGGGAGCTTTCCTTCCGCATCTTTAGTCCTGATTATGATGATAAACTATATTCGACAACAAAATCTTCTGATCGGAAGTTTTGAAGGGCGTAGAACTACCTCTTAATTGCTGTTGTTCCCAGATCCACCCTGACCCGGAGTGGTAACACCTATTAGGGTCCCAGCTATGTGCAAATAGTGAATCTCCAAACCAAAACAAAATACTATGAAAGTATAAAAATGCATTTTTATAGTAAAAATACCATCAATACATTTTTGAGTGTGAGAGAATATGATAAAAAGAAAACATTAGAGGGGACAATAAAAGTAGAGGGGACAATAAAAGATCGACATTAAGAAGACTGGGGATAACAACTGTCATTGTATTTAAATTTTTAAGATGAAAGTTGACTGGAAAGCAAGAAGCTGAAAGATCGTTCTTAAAGATGAGAATTTGTCACTTTAACTGGGCAAATTTATGCTGACTTCGAAGTTGTTTTCATGAAACTTCGAAGTCGGCATGAACCTGCTGAGTTAAAGTGAAAAATTCTTTGCACTAAAACTATATATATATTCATTCGGAAGAGAGTCGATTACGCAACCTTTGTTTCAACATTTCGGTATCTTCAGGCGTTTTATATCAACTGATTCTCCAACGCATTTTTTCAGACACACAACAAGAACTTTCAGAACGCGCTAGTAGAAATTTAAAATAAATGGCAATTCAAGATAAGGACATATATATTGGCATAATCAAAAATCTATATTCTAGCTAGAAAACCTGAACAATTATACCAAAATGGCTAACCAGATGTGGAAATTAAAAGAAAGAAACAGCAAAGACCTTGGAGCATATTGAAAAAAGGACAGACCTTACAACGGTGGCTGTCTGCAAATTATGCCAAGAAGAGAAGTTTGCCTTAATATTATTTCCAGAACGAGAACGGTTACGAGATGAAAAGTCCGAAGTAATGTTCAAATGTAAACATATCAGAAAATATATCTAAACTATATCAGAAAATATATCTAATGAAACTGTGTGTGTGTGTGTGTGTGTGTGTGTGTGTGTGTGTGTGTGTGTGTGTGTGTGTGTGTGTGTGTGTGTGTTACCTATAGGCTGAACCAATTTTCTTGAAAATTTACACAGTTGTAATATAAGCGTCTGCGAGTGTTCTTAGCTAGGTTTTGTGTCGAGGTACCCCCGATAAACATCGAAAATCGATAATCGAAAAAATTTGGTTATAAAAGGATTTTAATCAAATTTGATACACTCATAGACAAAGACATAAGAAACGATATTCGGAAGTTTCAAGGTTGCAGTTCTTACATTAGTGCAGAAAATTTGATATCGATACCAGGAAATGAAAATTTGACTTACATCCATTCATTTTTCTTTCAGTCTACGGTTTCGCTTTAACTGGAAACAACTATTGCTTTTTAGTATTTCGTCCCAACGTCCAAAGAGTCTGTGCTCCAGGACTATGGATTAGTTTTAAAGCTTTCATTAAACCCGAGCAACGCCGGGCTATACTGCTAGTTTTAGGATAATACAAATCCGGATGAAAGTATTTCCAAATCTTGAGAAACTCCTCCTTTATTTTAGAAATTTCAATTATTTTAAACTTTCATTCGTGCGTTCTGAAAATCCCTGTTGTATGTTTGAAAAAGAAAACAAAAAACGTTGGAGAATCAATTGATATAAAACGCCTGAAGACAGCGAAAGGTTAAACCAAGGTTGCATAATTGACTGACTTCCAAATGAATATATAGAGAGAAAGGAAGAGAGAGAGAGAGAAAGAGAGCGACAAAGGGTAAATGTCAAAAAAATATTATACATAGAAGTGATTAAGCTACATAAACGGCGGTGGGTATGGTTTAAATCATGCATAAAAGATAACAAGAAAATAATGCTATTAGTTGCTTCATTTCTGTCTAATAAAAAGGAAAAAACATCAGCTCATTAGAAAAAGGCGAGACTGAGGTTTCATGGTAAACTATGACAGAATATAGCAAAGTCATGGTGATTTATTTATCTTTTTCGTCACTGTGCAATGCACAATGCAAGTGAGCAGAAGCCACCAGGTGCACCAGTACAGACACCCAAAAAATCTATCGAATGAAAAAAATATAACGGCTAAAATACGATGAAAATTGTCAACGTGCGACAAGGTTCATTTAACGCAGGGCGTAAGAATAGAAGTTGTTCCTCAAAAACTGTGTCCTAGGACAAATAGAACTGAGAGACGTCGTCTTGGGGTTAACATTTCAGACAAGTCTTATCCCTGAGGTATTATATTTTCTGGTCTACTGCGACAACAAGAATTGCAAATGACCTTCAGGGAAGGCAAGGAGCAGCTGATAAGTTTTGGGGCGACATCTATGAACCTTTAAAGGTGGGTTTCTCGGCCACTAAAATTTACAGTAATATATATATATATATATATATATATATATATACATATAAATGAGTAAAGATCATCTATAGATCAAATATGGAGCAGAATCAGACAGAATGAGTGAGGATCAAACATAAATCAAATATTAATCGGAATCCGATAGAATGATATGATAAACATTTCCTATTTATTCTTTATCTTATCATATATATATATATATGTGTGTGTGTGTGTGTGTGAGAGAGAGAGAGAGAGAGAGAGAGAGAGAGTTTAAAAGAAAATTCAACACATAAACGGTTATAAATCTCTTGTATATTATTTTGTTTTTCCTTTAAATTTTTTTTTTTTAAAATTTTGTTTAATTTTTGTTAAATTTAAACTATTTGATTTTTCGGGTCTGATTAGGCAGCTTGTATTTTTACAACTGCCGAAATAATTTCTTGATTTGTAACTGTTTAATTATGCGTTAAGTTTCGTTTTCTATATACCATACTGCTCTGGCCAATATCCATTGAGCTCTCTATTTTTACTTATTTAGTATTTCATATTAATTACATAAATCTTTTGGATTATCCTCTCCCTTTTTACAGGTTTGTCATTATTTCCTGTATATATATATATATATATATATATATATATATATATATATATATATATATAGCCGAATAGTGTCTTATGAACACAATTCTTTCCTAGCTTCTCGGAAGATCGTATCTGCATATTTTCGTATCCTAAAGTAAATAAAGCAATTTCTAAAGAAGTAATGAAATTTTTTTTATTAATCCAAAATATTTTATCACTTTAAATGTTATTTTTAGTGGATACCCGTATTTGAGGACGTTGCCTATCAAGTAAAGCTGAATAGTGCTTTATAAACGCAATTCCTTCCTAGCTTCTCGAAATTCTTATTTGCTCAGTTTCGTATCCGAAAGCAAATTAAGCAATTTCTAAAGAAATAATTAATTTTTTTATTTATTAATCTAACAGATTTTTTTTAATCATTTCACCCCAAGCAAGGCATTCCATTGCCACTATTGCTCAGTGGGTTACATAGGGGAAAGTGATTGAAAATAGTGGTTACATATAGGAAATGTCCAAAGGAGGGTGATAGACGGGTAAAGATAGTGAGGATGGGGGTTGGGTAGATGAGAAGGGTGTTTGAGAGAATGGATGCGTGTTAGTGTGTTAGGAGGTGTCTATTGACCTTACATTTAAACTCCTGGAGATTGTAGCTGTCGGGGAAGCAAGTGTATAGAAGGGAGTTCCACAGGCGGGAAGTGCGAGGAAAGAAGCTGTTGGAGTAGAAATTGCGGTTACATCTTATCTGTTTCACAGTAAAAGCGTGGGACTTAGTAGCTAATCTAGCATCTCGTGCAAATTCATACCTAGGGGGCACCAGTGATTTAAGTTCATCGGAGCAGAAGCCGTGAAAGTATTTATAGTAGAGGCACAGGGAAGCCACGTCACGCCGGTGAGCGAGTGACTGAGGTGGTCAGCCAAGTCGGTATCGATCACATTACAGATTCTCCGTTGTATTTTGTCAAGAACCCCGAAGAGAATAGCAGGGGCAACTGACTAGATGTGACAGCAGTATTCAATACACGGGCGGGTGTGCAGGATAGATTCAGACGAGAAAAACTTCCCTTTAAACGTTATTTTACTGGATACCCGTAAATGAGAGCGTCACTGACCAAATGAATGAAGCCTAATAGTCCGTTATAAACGCAAACTATTATTTTCTTTCCAACTCAATAATTCCTGTAGTAGCCAGGGCGATAATATAGTTTAACTCTGTTTGTTTAACGGCATATCAACTTCTTATGGATCATTTAATGCCGCAATTTGATATCGCCCGGTTCACACTCCACGACGTCTATTGTTTCCGGTTTTCTCTTTTCCAATCTTCTCACTTTTTTTTTCTTTTTTCATTTGCAGTAGATGGGCTAAACTATCGCCCGGTTCACACCCCACCCACGTCTGTTGAACAGGTGAAGAAGCTCATCCTTTGTTTCCTGTTTAGGATGCGGTTTCCGGTTTTCTCTTTTCCAATCTTTTCACTCCTATGTAGCCCCCTGCACATCAGTGGCGTTACCGCCTTGCTCGGGGTGTTATGATTAAAAAAAAACTTAGAAAATAAAAGAAATTAGTAATTTTTTTTTCTCTATTAAAATCTACTGCTGGAAATGTTTACTATAAAAATATTTTTTATACTTTATTAGAATTTTGACACCAGTTTGGGGATTCACTATTTGCCCATATTTGGGTCCCTAATAGGTGCTGCTCTTTGGATCAGAAAAAACCTGGAAGCAACGAGAATTAAGAAGTGGTTCCTGGTTCCTCAAAAACTCCTGATCACAAGCCTTGCTGTTAGATGTAGTTTATGGTGATTCCCAGGACCTGATAATGTATTGATTGAGTGGCAAATGTATGTGCTGTTTGAATCATTCTTTTTCTTATTTTTTTTTTCAATTAGAGTAGATAGACTAAACTACCGCCCGGTTCACACACCACTCACGTCTATTGTACAGGTGTAAAGGCTCATCCCTTGTTCCCTGTTTAGAGTGTGGTTTCCGGCTTTCTCTTTTCCAATCTTTTCACTTTTCTTTTTCTTATGGTTTTTTTTTTTCAGTTGGAGTAGATAGACTAAACTATCGCCCGGTTCACCCTCCCCGCACGTCTATTGTACAGGTGTAGAGGCTCATCCCTTGTTCCCTGTTTAGGGTGTGCTTTCCGGCTTTCTCTTTTCTAATCTTTTCACTTTTCTTTTTCTTATTTTTTTATTTTATTTTATTTTATTTTCAATTGGTGTAGATAGACTAAATTATCGCCCGTTTCACACTCTACCCACGTCTATTGTACAGGTGTAGAGGCCCATCCCTTGTTCCCTGTTTAGGATGTGGTTTCCGGCTTTCTCTTTTCCAATCTTTTCACTTTACTTTTTCTTTTTTCTTTTTTTTTTTTTTTTACTTGGAGTAGATAGACTAAACTATCGCCCGGTTCACACTCCACCCACGTCTATTGTACAGGTGTAGAGGCTCATCCCTTGTTCCCTGTTTAGGATGTGGTTTCCAGCTTTCTCTTTTCCAAATCTTTTCACTCTTGCGTAGCCCCCTGCGTATCAGTGGTGTTACCGCCTTGCTCGGTATGATATGATTAAAAAAAAAAAATGGCATTTTCAAAGTAGGAAAACAAATTCATAAACAACATTGTTTTCTTGAATATTTAAGTTGTTGGTGCATCTTTAGAGGGTGATCATTTTAGATGTTTTTAGTTTTCTTAGTAAGTGATCAGTTTAATTTGTTTATTTTTGTCGATAGGGGATATGTACCGATGTATGAAATTTATTTTCATTTTTTATGCTAACTGCTGATCATTAGTTTCTGTAGAATAGTTTAATGACTTTTACGCCATTATTCTTTAGAATATTACCTTTTTTTTCTAAAGTTATATATATATATATATTTGCATTTACTTATACATGCATTCTTTTCTAAAGTTATATATATATATATATATATTTGCATTTACTTATAGATGCATTCTCATATATATATACCTTTTTGGCGAAACATTATATTACTTGCTAAAATAAAGTTGCAGCCTTATAAACATATGCATTTCAGACACACCAGGATTTACTGGGTTGAAAAAAATGTTGCGTCTGTCTTTACGCTACTTCCAGAAGAATGAGTGAAGGAAACACTTTTCATATACGACCAGCTGCGATTGCGTTTCTCCATATATCTGTCTGTTTGTGTATTCACACTTTGGGGATTGGCAGGCATAGAAAGAAAAGAAGAAATACCTAAAATAGATAGATAGATAGATAGATAGATAGATAGATAGATAGATAGATAGATAGATATGAACAAACTAAGATAGAGAAATTGAAAGATAAATGATTTTATGAGGGAGGGAGAATAAATGTCAGTAGCTACCACGTAGTTATTAACTGAATTATTATCTGAAACTTTCACTGTAGAGGGCGCGATTTATGAATTGTTGTCTAAATTACGCTAAAATCAAAATAACACTGACATCTCATTTTAACGGAGATGTTTACCAACATTGTAAAAATGTATCTTGAAATAATTGGAGTAGATAGACTAAACTATCGCCCGGTTCACACTCCACCCACGTCTATTGAACAGGTGAAGACGCTCATCCCCTATTCCCTGCTTAGGATGTAGTTTCCGGTTTTCTCTTTTCCAATTTTGTCACTCTGACGTAGCCAAATGCACATCAGTGGCGTTACCGCCTTGCTCGGGGTGATATGATAAAAAAAAAGAAACTAAAGAGTAAATTTATTCAATAAAATCGCCATTGGCTTCTATCATGGCCTCCAGAAGACTTCGAAATCTTCTGCATCTTTTCTGAACTGTCTGCTGGTTTAAGTTGGTGAATGCTGCCATAATTCTTGCCTTCAGTTTTTTTTTTGTTGTTTTTTTTTTTTTGGTCTCTCGCTCAAATGCGCCCAACACATAATAATCAAGTGGGGCTTGCAGTCTGTAGGGTTAGATTGTCCAGATGTAAGAGTTGATATGGTCACAAAAATTATCTGACAGCAATGACTGGGTTCCTCTGCTTGTGTGGCATGGTGCAGAGTCTTCAAGCAGCCACCCTCTTGACCCAACGCAGCACTATCTTCTCAAAACACTTGATGCAGGATTCCGTGTTGAGTCTAAGGACCTGTTGGAAGTTGAATAAAGGTTTATCATCCAGCTCTTTCCGAATCCTCTTCACTGTCCTCAAATTGACACCCAAACACTCTGAAATGTTCGTATTGGTGCTCCTGGCACGAATACCAAGCAGTACAGCATGTCGTTTCAAAATTTCTGGAGGAGAAAATTACGTCATGATATTCTTTATCTCATGATGCCCAACTGGCCCTACTATATTGCGCAATCAACAAAATAAAACAAACAATACGCAGGCACGAAATTAAACATGGCGTCAATTTACCGATCGCACCCTGTATACTGTTCGATATTTGTGATTAATATTCACCACTGTATAAAATGCATTAACAAACAAGGAAATTATTTTTAAAATTATATATATATATATATATGTATATATGTGTGTGTGTGTGTGTGTGTGTGTGTGTGTGTGTGTGTGTGTGTGTGTGTACACCTAGGTCAACACCAAGCAGCAAGTCTGTTTCACACTGGAACACAATCGTCAGATTCACCGAATAACCGTTTGTAAAATATAATAAACTTTGCTACGTACAATTGTCCAGCATATATAACTAGTCGAACCAAAGCGCAGCACACATGGCCTGAAAATTGCGTTCAAGCATGAAACTGATTGTAACTGCTTTGTGTTGACATTAGTGTCTACTTTTATACTTACGTTCGCTCTATGTCTGATACTGAGCATTTTTATCCAGAAATATCGCATGTCTACAACCTATATTTTTATCACACATACAATTTATTTACTTATACATGCATGTATAATGTAACCCGGGCACTACCTGTAGCATGTTTGGCTTATTGATGATTAATCCGTTTCCTCTACCAAGCTTTTTTTTTCTGGTGGAGGTGGAAGAGGGTTAGCTTGATACATGGATTAAAAACAAGACTTGAATAAGTGCAGATGATTCCTTTCATGAGATCAACAACCATCTAGCATAAGCTCGGGGATTTAAAAATACCTCACTTAGAGATCACTGAGGGTGCTTGACTCCGATGCCTTCTTTAAGTTATCCAACTAGGAGCAGGAAAACGCTGATGAAACACTTGAGGCTTGACAGCATACCGTGATGCGGCTTTGGTGGTGGGCATATGCTGTTCTTGCTTAAAAGTGGGATTTGATTATGTGCAATGTCTTTCTCCACTTCAAAAATGTTATGTAACGTGAGTCACAACCGAGTCCTGCAATTGTTGCCAGCGAATATATATCTAAGCGTATAAAAAAAAACTCAGTGAACTGACAGAATTTTAACTGACGTTTTCACACTGTAATGTCCAGTCTTCAATATTAATGTCCCTTAATCGATCATGAGCACTAACTAAAAAGAGGACTATGTTGAAAATATTATTTACTATGCAAAATAAATTCTCTTTAGGTCATATATAGATGTATCTACGCATGGTTCGATTTATATAGCCTTTATAAATGAAGATCTCGCCATGAAGCAAATGCAAAGAATCGTTTTTATGACTCATTAAGCTCGTTAAGGATTGGAACTGCTAGGTAATCTTAATATATTTGGGAAGGATATTAGAATGATCCAGAACTTATACTGGTAGCAAACCGCCTGCATATGGATAAAAAATGAATTCAGTAGATATGCAAAAATCTACAGGGATGTAAGAAAAGGGTGTGTCTCCTCACAGAACTTATCTATCCGATACAGTGAGACGATTGTCAGATAATTAGAATTCCTACCAGGACTCATTATTGGCAGCCACATTGTTAACAACATAAGATATGCAGATGATAGGGTGGTTATATCAGACAGAGAAACGGACCCCTACAGAAGAGAGAAAGAAAGAAATTGTAAGAAGAAGGAATGCATGATTGTTAGCAAAAGATTTGAGGGGTGATAATCCCACTTGCACATTCAAATATACTTCTTCTTCTTCTTCTTCTTCTTCTTCTTCTATGTGCCCTGTCCCTGCAGGACGTAGGCAATCATGGCTCTCCACGTCTCCCTATCCCTTGTGGCTCTTAGTATGTTTGCTCCTGTTGCTCCTGGCAACCCCCGTTCCGTCATCCACCTGATCAGATCCTGCAAATATGTTATCCGCTGCCTTCCTCTGTCTCTCCTTCCTTCTATCTGTCCAGTCAGTAACAGGTTCTCCAGGCTCTCCTTCCTCATTGCATGTCCCAGGAACTTCAGTTGTCTCTTCCTGATGCTCAGCATCAATTTCCTTTTTGTTGCCATTCTTTCTAACACTTCGTCGTTGCTTGTATGCTCAGTCCACGATATCCGTAGCATACTACAATTGCCATTATAGAAAATCGTCTTAAACAAGCATATGAGTATATTTGTCTTTTGGAGCAATACGCACGGTTGCTTCTTCTTCTTCTTCTTCTTCTTCTTCTTCTTCTTCTTCTTCTTCTTTGTGTCATGTCCCTTCAGGACGTAGGCGATCATGACCTTCCATGTCTCCCTATCCCTGGTAGCTTTTAGCACACTTTCTCCTGTTACTCCACCCAAACCCCTCTCTGCCAGCCACCTGTTCAGGCCATTCAAATATGTTATCAGCTGCTTTCCCCTGTCTCTCTTTTCCTCTATCTGACCTGTGAGTATCAGATTCTCCACATTTCCTTCCTCATCACATGTCCCAAGAACTTCAGCTGTCTTTTCCTGATGCTTAGTATTAATTTCCTTTTCGTTTCCATCATTTCTAAAACCTAATCATTGGTCACATGCCCGATCTATGATATCCGAAACATCCTTCTGTAGAACCACATCTCAGTGTTGTTGGGGTTTTTTTTTTGTGTTTTCTTTACAATAGTTTCTGAAATGGATTAATGTTGAATTTAAAATTTAATATTGTGTTTTTAATTTAAAATTTTGCATAGTCTAGTATTTCCATCCGCCTCTCTCTCTCTCTCTATCTCTCTCTCTCTCTCTCTCTTTCTGAGGCCTTCTGTATATACATATATCCATTTTTAATTGAAGATTAGTTGCTGTAGTTACCAAAAGATCGAAAAGGTAGTATCTTTGAAATACTTATGAAAAATCAAAGAAAAGTTTAAGCTTTTTTCTGTCTACCGGTAACGAAATACTCTTCTTTGTTTTTTGCCAGTTTAGACTAGTTTAAAATTTTTTTTTTGTTTCACGGTTGCTTTACCCAATTGAAATTATGCATCGCATATATGATAGAATTGATTATAATAATTTTGTCTGCCTGTTTAATTTTTTAATTTTATTTTTCCAATTTTCGGATGTTTTGAGAATTGTGCTCGAAATTATGGATGAACTGTTCGAAGTTCATATTTTATTTTTGTCTGAATTTCGCAGTCATTATCTCGAACCGATGTTGTGTCTGTGTGGTAGTTAGATTTCGTTTATCTGCATATTGGTATTCTTTTGGAAACTGGACGCTTGACATAATGTCGGGCCACGCGGCAACGCAAAAAGTCTGTGATTCATTTGTTTATTTTATTTAAATATTTTTATTTTTTATTACTATTATAATAAAATTTTTGAGCACATTAAATATATCATATGCACTTCAAGATATCTTCTCTTGTGTTGAATGATATTTTATTTAATATGCTCTGTTTATTTTGTATAATAATAGCTTCTAGAGTTTTAAGTCTTTCCTTGCGTTGGGGGCTATCAAGTATATTGGTGTTATCTACTTGCATTTGTTTTATGTTGATAGTTGTCAAAGTGACGGAGTAGCAATGGGTTCGTCCCTTGGACCAAATCTATCTATATGTGTTATATTGACAAACAACTTAGAACAAATTTAAAAAAAAACAAAGTAGACGTCTGAGAATAACTTATGAACTCAACATTTACAATAAAATCCCTTTCCTTAACGATGCCAATGACCGTAATTTTACCACCCCCCTTTACCAAAAGGAATGTACGTTGTGGTGCAGTGGATATCGGCTCGGAATGAAAATCGGGGAGCCGAGTTCGAATTCCAGTTGAATTCGTTGAATTCACTTACGCGCAAATATATTTAGGAAAGGTATTAAACCCTCTCTTTCCGCCAGTTATGAGTCAAATAATAGAACAGATTGTGTTCTATAGCCTTGGCTGACAACCAGTCTACCGCAGAAAGCAATGACAACCTACTGCGGGATAATCTTCTGATCGCCCAAAGCGTGTATCACGCATGGCATTTAACTGACTGACTGACTTTACCAAAAAAAGCACTCGCCGAAACTCGTGTTTACTCAACTACAAAAGTGAATGTCCTCACAAATACAAAGTAGCTGTCATCAAAAACACGATTCATCGTGCCAAGACAATATCTTATCTGGGGATATTAATATATAAAGAACTTAGCAACATTAAACAGATGATTTCTTTTAGCATTATAAGCTTACAAAAGTATCGGTCTCTTTAAATCTGATGATGGCATCAGGGTGAATGCATGGTGTTGTTAAGATCTTGGAGAAAACGTATTTGTGTTAAGTTCACAATCAAGAAAATTTACCCTTTCAATTCCCGTGCCCGGCACACAGGCCGCTGCGTGAAAGAGCCTATAACTGGGCAGGATAATGCGTTATAATGTCTTTATTTTAATCATTTCACCCCAAGAAAGGCAATAAAATCACTAAGAATTAACTGAGTGTGAAGGAATATAAGAAACAGAAAAAAACATTATTAAAAACAGAAAACAATAAAAGTATATGAATTAAGAAGGCAGAAGATAACGATTGATATTCTATTTAAATTTTTGAAGCTCTAAGTTGACTGGAAATCAGTGAGCTACACAAGAGTTATACAAGCAAAAAGCATGAGAGAAGAAACTGTTAACATAGAATTTACGGTTAGATCCATCCATTTCAACTGTAAAATAATGAGACCTAGACGCCCATGTAGTAGTACGCTTAAATTTTTAAAGTCTATGTACCAAAGAGGAAAGTTCATCAGAACCATTACCATGAAATTATCTATAGAAAGGGAAGTTACGTTACGTCGGGGAAAAGTGACTAAATTCAAAATGCCAGATAAGGACCAGTAATATTATAGATTTTTCTTTGAATTTGATAAAAAATATCTAAATACATAGAAAAAGCCACAGACCAGATGCAGCATTAATAGTCAATGAATAAACGAACGGTTGACTTATAAATGTATAAGATAGATTCTGATGAGAAAAATCGTCTAGCACGATACAGCGAGCCAACTTTCCTAGCATCAAGTATGCTGATAGAAAGCAAAAAAGGTTCTATCAAACGATTAAAAGAGATAAATTTTATTTTGAGGATGTTGAAATTAAAAATTATTTCTTTCCCCATTTAATAACAAATTGTAGGTAATTTTTTTAGCTCAGCTGCTAATTTGATCTCATCCAACCAATCAAAGTTACCATTAAAAGGAAAAATATATGTTGTCCTGTGTTTGCATAATAAAATCATATATCCACAACCCAAATCCATTTACTGAGAATATTTTAAAAAATGATATATATCTTAAGTTGAGGCTATCATAATATATTGCTCATAAAAATATAAATATATTAGCAGTATAGCCCGGCGTTGCTCGGGTGCATTGAAAGCTTTAAAACTAATCCATGGTCCTGGAGCTCAGACTCTTTGGACGTTGGCACGAAAGACTAAAAAGCAATAGTTGTTTCCAGTTAAAGCGAAACCGTAGACTGAAAGAAAAATGAATGGATGTAAGTCAAATTTTGAAGTTTGGTAAGAATCGGATAAAAATTGTGGATTTGTATAAAGGACATACAGACATATAAACAGACAGACACACAAATATCTCGCCTTTTATATATATATATATATATATATATATGTATTAATCGTATCACCCCGAGCAAGGCGGTAACGCCACTGATGTGCAGGGGGCTACGTAATAGTGAAAAGATTGGGAAAGAGAAAGCCGGAAACCACATCCTAAACAGGGAACAAGGGATGAGCCTCTTAACCTGTTCAATAGACATGGGTGAAGTGTGAACCGGGCGATAGAAAGATCTATCTACTCCAATTGAAAAAAAAAAGTGAGAAGATTGGAAAAGAGAAAGCCGGAAATCACATCCTAAACAGGGAACAAGGGATGAGCCTCTTAACCTGTTCAATAGACGTGGGTGGAGAGTGAACCGGGCGATAGATAGATCTATCTATTCCAATTGATAGATCTATCTATTCCAATTAAGATCTATCTACTCCAGTTGATAGATCTATCTATCGATTTTCTGCAGTATTGTAAGAGCTGCAACCTTGAAACTTCTGAATATATTTTCGTATGTCTTTGTCTATGAGTGTATCAAATTTGATCCAAATCGGACCATTCCTTCTATAACCCCATTTTTTTCGATTATCGATTTTCGATATTTATCGGGGGTACCTCGACACAAAACCTAGCTAAGAACACTCGCAGATGCTTATAGTACAACTGTGTAAATTTTCAAGAAAATCAGTTCAGCCGTTTCGAAATCTATAGGTAACGGACACACACACAGACACACACACACACACACACATACATACACACACACAGACAAAGTTCCATTTATAAAATAAGTTTAGATTTCTTAAACTTTTCCCAAATCCTTTGATTAATACCATTTGTTTGTGTGTGTGTGTGTAAACATGGGTATGTGTATACATTTACATTTCTATTCTATGCTTTTTTCTCTTTTTCGTCATCCTTCTCTCTCTCTCTCTCTCCCCCTCTCTCTCTCTCTCTATATATATATATATATTTTACCTCACTTTTCTTTGCAGAAATACAGGTACCTCCCCTTCTTATAGTATATCTGACGACAATTTCTTTAGGAAACTTACTGGGTGGTCTCCTCTCGACCCCTTTCCCTTCAACCCCACCTTTGAGTGAAACTACATCTTTACCCCTACCCACCACGATGCCATCTTACTACAGATGTGTTACCCCGACAGATGTTTGTACGCCAAGTCCTGCGTAATTTCCGCCACTAGACATTACCAAATCGCGAGTTCGCGAAGTTCTATTTGCTTTCCGTACGCTAGGACCACCAACCCGACGTGTCTTTTACGCTTTCTTTTGTCTGAGGAGAGAAAATAGACTGCAAGTGTTGTCTCTCCTTTCTTGCAAAGGGTGGTGGATAACCGAGAAGGATATAAGAAAGGAGAAGGAAGGTCTTTCACCTCCGGTCGCTTGCAGAGAAAAAAATCTTGTTATGAAAGGAAACCATTAACGGTAGAATTCCGCCGTAACTATCAGTTGCATCTGATTAGATTGTCGCTACGGATCTGTATATTGGTCGATATTACAACTTTTGATTTGGGATTTGAAATTCGTTGTAGTCTGTGTATAGGTCGACTCGACTTTTGTGACCTAATTTCACAAATAGCATCATTTTAGGTGACATAAAACACTCTTGAAAAATATTACAGACGTTCTTGTTAATGATACCTAAAGAATGAGGCTTACGGCTGTATCACGTTGAAAGACCGGTTCTTGTATGTTTACTGAAGTTAAGCAACGTCGAGCCTGGTCAATACCTAGATGGGTGACCGCTTTAGAATACCAGGCACTTTGGATGTGCGGGTGGTGTAATGGTTAATTGGAAATCGAATCCACTTCTTCTGCCAACTCAGTCTATGGGTTAATTAGTAAGACTTGTATCATTTAATTGTTATCATATTCAAGAAATTATTCTAGCAATCTAAAATATTCTCTGACTTTAAATAAACTGCTAAAGGTTGATAAGTCGTAAAAAGTAAATCAGTTGTAAAAAAATAAACATTATTCTTAAGAATATAGTCGCAGTATTATCGCCCAGTTCACACTCCACCCACATCTATTGAACAGGTGAAGAGGCTCATCCCTTGTTTCCTGTTTAGGATGCAGTTTTCGGTTTTCTCTTTTCCAATCTTTTCACTCTTTTCTTTTTTTTTTTCAATTGGAGTAGATAGACTAAACTATCGCCCGGTTCACACTCCACCTACGTCTATTGAACAGGTGAAGAGGCTCATCCCTTGTTCCCTGTTTAGGATGTGGTTTCCGGCTTTCTCTTTTCCATTCTTTTTACCCTTACGTAGCCCCCTGCGTATCAGTGGCGTTATCGCCTTGCTTGGGGTGATATGATTAAAAAAAAAAAAAAGAATATCTGTGTACAGGTTGATCCTTACACATTTTTCAAGTGATAGATTCTATATCTATTCTGAAATTAGAGTCTAAAGATTTCAGAACTGGCATTTGTTATAACTTCGAGGACTGGCTAAGTTAATATATTTTTAAGTTTATCAAAACCCTCACATTTTAAAACATTTCTTTTAAGATGATCAGTTCTAAATAGTTGGTTTTCTGCTTCGTTTTGCCAGAAAGGCTATTGGAATCTTCTTGAAATGAATATAAGTGACAGACATCTTTAACTCTTTTTGAAAAAAATTACCTACATCCAATGGATTATGGGTGCCTGTGATACTACCGCAGTACGGACTGCTGCCCTCGGGCCAAATCCTGGTCGAAACGGCACCAGAGGTGACGCCTCAGCCTGGCTGACCGTCTGTCTAATGTGACGCTCGTCCTCGATGACGGTCCTGACGATCCCAGTTGTGACACTGCCACCCGGTCGTACGGTTGGTTTGGTCGCAGTCGCTGGTCAGGACGATCCCGTCCGATGACGTCGCCACAAAAGCTGGGTTACAGAACGTCTTTTGCAACAACGGGCCACTGTCCCACGTTGTGATTAGATCCCAGAGGTCTCGTCTTGCAATCTTAATAGTCGTCCCTTTTAGCCAATCCGGACACTGGTGTACACTTGTGGGTTGAAAAAAAATAAACACGACACCAAAAAAAAATTAATAAAATGAATGAACGAAGTCGAACACGCCTGGAGAGCTACGTAGAATGTCTTTATATAAAGAAAAAACAATGTCTGTCTTCTCCCAAGAATACAGTTTTCGAAAATGATATACAATCGTCGAAAATGATTTTTACAACTGAGAGAGAAAGTTCGCCAAAAGCATCAAAGCTTCTAATCTTCAAGTAAAATGTCTAAGTTTCGTTAGCGTTGAAATAAACAGATCTCTTCAAATATCCGCCAAAGTCTTTTCTCGTATCTCATTAAAGTCTTTTCATTAATTCTCTATAGTCAGGATTGTCAATTTTCCTATGTAACTTCTAAAACAGCAAAGTTCTTTCGTGTTCTTATCGGAGTTTAACGGAGTTTGCCGAGGTTGAACGAACGAAGAACCAGAACCTTCGATTTTCCCATGATTAAAAAGAAAATAACAATAACATTCTTTCGGGATTCATGTCGATGGCGCATTATTCCAAATTAACTCCCAGAGTTAATTTGTGGCAGGCTTCATTTGAAATTAACTCTTTAGCCGTGGATCATGGCTCCCCGGCTGGGGCCAATCCCCCTCCCAGTCGCTACATTTCGACTGATAGCAGCTCTAACTCAAAAACTGTCACCCAACTGACAAAACTCTGCCAGACTGAACTTTCGTGTCGAGCATCTATTTTTATAACCAATTTCGATCCTCTCTGGGGATCCGGCCGGCTCATAGTCTTCGGCCAATGAAAATCGGTCTCCGCCCCTTCGATTTGCGGATGTCTTAGCTCGACCAATGAGATCATGCCAACTCACACCGAACCGAACTCGGGTCATTTCGGACTGTTGTATTCAACAGTGGCCTTGGCCTTCGGGTGACCTTATCAAATGACTCTAAGATTTGTTTTGTTTACGCGTTTTCAGATTAGCGGAATCAACATTTCAAATCTAAAGGAAATCGATATTGAACATGAAAAGAGGTGAAAATCGTGACAGACGAGAAATGTATATTTATCCAAAATAACTTTATTTTATGCTCCCGTATTTTTAGAAACACTTGATGGTACTAAAATTATTATTTTTTTCCTAAGCTCACATCGCGTGACGCAATAAAACATTAATAATATCACCAATATCAATTTCTCTCTCCGTTGTTTTAAACCAATCAAAGGAAAGTATCCCCGCGGAGGAGGGAAAGCATCACCGTGGGAGATAGTGTCACATCCCTACAACACAAAATTCACTTAAATTTATACAATGTTTGCTATACTTTGGAAGTGTTTTGTCTCAGACTCCACAATATCGAATAACGCAAAAAAGAAAAAATGCCCGAAAAAAATTTGTTCCCAAATCTTAACTTAATTCGGCAAACTGTAATAAAATTGTTCACAGAAAGATATTTAAAACTTAAAACGTACTTCGTTCTTTTTAAATGTTAAATTGATCATCAACAGCTTTTGTCGCAATATGGCGGATATGAAATATTGGTTTTCAGCATAACTTCTGTACTTATCAGAAAATCATGATCTAAACCTCTACCCTTACAGTTTTAGGGGTAATGAGTCTATTTTTGATGCTGAAAAATTTAAGTTAAATGAAAAATGTATGCAACCTTCAAGAAATTTTTCTCTTTGCTGCAGACCAGGGTTTCTTGACCTGAAGACACTAATTTTTTAAAATATTTTTTCATGTGAAAATGTTGTTTTAATCTTCTTAAATACAGATAACATTAATACTATCACTGAATTGTAAATCATTCAATAGGCACAAAAATTGCGAATTAAATTCGTATTCATTACGACTAACGAACTGCGCACTCGAGAAAACTTAATAAAGAAAATGTGCCAAAAAATTAACTCGACAAAGGAAAAAAGGAAAACAGGAAAAAAACTAAAATGTCAAGATATCATATTTTATGGCATATAAGACAAAAATCAGAAATCAGTCTATTAAGTGCATATATGATACACGCTTAGGCGATCATGTCTCGAAAGAGACATGACTGACTGGGCAGTAGATTTTCCCGCAGTAGATTGTCATTACTTTCTGCGGTAGATTGGTTGCCAAACAAGATTATAGAACCCAATCTGTTTTGCTATTTAACCCATAGCTGAAGGGAAGCGATTTATTAATTCCTTTCCCAGCAATATTTGCGCATAAGTGAATGCAACGAATTCGACTGAAATTCTAACTCGATCCGAAACCCTCCATAAATACTTAAATCAGTCGTTCTTAAGCTATTTACCTTCGCCCAATTTTTCGTCCTGTAAAACTGATTCGACCTTCACTTTGAAAAAAATATGGTGTAAAATTTATGGTTATAATAAAGTAGTTAACAAACTTGAAAGTTTTGTTTATAATCAAATACATTATTAGTATCATGAACATATACCTTCAATATGTTATTATTATGAACAAACATATTCAATTCGTTATTATTATTATAAACGAATACATTCAATACGTTATTATTAATATGAACAAATACATTCAATGCGTTATTATTATTAACAGATATCTTCAATACGTTATTATTATTATTATTATTATTATTATCAATAAATATATTTAATATATTATTACGCATTTAATGAAATTGATGAATTTGACTCTTTTCGAAAAATGAAGTCAGTAAATACACAAAAATAGGGGTGTAAAACAAGGATGCATCTTTTTACAAGAGGTTTTCACCTTTACAGCGAAATGATCTTGACAAAACTAGAAGTTCAACAGGATTGATTATTGGTGCACACAATCTTAACAAGTTATGCAAACCACACAGTGTTGAAAGCAGGTACTGAAGGGAGACTGCAGGAGAAAGTAGTTAAAGATAGTGAGAAGAAGGGGGGATTAAACAGCAACTGCAAGAAGATAAAATGCGTGGTTATCAGAAAAGAGCACAACCCAATATACAAATTACAATTTGGATATACAAACAAGTACAACAATTTATATATATGAGAACTGTTTTAGCAGAAGACGGAAAGTACGACACTGAAATCCTAACGTGAATTGGCATAGTGAAAGATTCAAAAGTTAATCACAATGTTTAGACACAGACAATTTTTGTTAAAAACAAGGAAATAGGTACTGAAGTGTTATGTAATATCAGTTTTTCTGCATGGCAATGAATACTAGACGATCTCCTCACAGAAGAGAGTTGTAGCAACAAAAGTGTAAAAATACAATGAGCCGAACATGTGAGCAACGACGAAGTTTGAGAGGAAATGGAAACAAACTTAACATCAGAAAGAAACAGTTGAAATTTCTAGCAAATATAATGAAGAAAGAAGGCTTAGAAAGTTTGATACTCACATAACAAGAGGAACAGAAGAAGCAACGCATAATCTAGCTAGCGAGTTTGAGTAAATGGATGACGGTACATGTTTTAGGAAAGATAAAAGACAAAATCTATTAAGAGCTACAAAGACAGAAAATCGTGGAGAGCCATGATCATTAACGTCCTGAAATGACACGGCATATAGAGAAAGAAAAAATATGTAGAAGACTGAAAACTCGACGAGTTATGTAGATTAAAATCTGTTTTATTTAACTGAATCGTCTTCGACGTGGTGTAATGGTTCACAAGTTTGTCTCTCTAGACCAATTACAACTGAATAGTGAGTTCGACCCTCACTGGGTGGTCCATACTTTCGACCTTGTGCCCCATGTAAGTTACGCTAAACATGAATTGTAAGAATACAGAATGTATATCAGCAAGAGGAACATCTTATAATGTAGATTACCAATTGGAGATATCAAAAGCAAGCAAGTACAAAATTTGAATATCTGGGTTTACGAGAGTTGAAAATGTCTTTTTGAAATACGAAGTCGCTCTGGAATACCAAAAGATGTCTTCAAAATCTTAGCAAAGTATTGAGAAGCAGAGAATTTTCATTAGAAACAAAAAAGTGCGTTAAACGCCAATCCTCATATGTTGTACGATCTCCTCACAGATGAAGAAAATATTTTTCTAGCTTTAAATAACCTGCAAAGGATTGATAGACCGTAAAAACGTATCAATAAACAAAAATGAAGGCAAGAGAGACAGTGTGTAACCTACTTAACGTGGCTGTGAAAATGGATAACTCAGCAGGGACTACTCAGATCTACAAAGGATAGGAAGTTGTGAAGAGCCGTGATCGGCCACGTTCTGAACGTGGCTGTGAAAATGGATAGCTCAGCAGGGACTAGGATTGATGATGAAAAGACCAACCTTACTCAGATTTACAAAGGATAGGAAGTCATGAAGAGCCACGTTCTGAAGAGACATAAGAAAAGAAGAAGAAATTAATGTTGGGAAAAGTTTCAGAATGACAAACACTTATCATTTTCAGTTGATGGACATGCACAAAATTTGACTTTAATCATGCACATTGTTGAAAAACTTCACAGTGGTGTATAAATTTGAATAGCAATTTTGCACCATTGTGTCGGGACTAGTGCTACATCTTTGGCATTACGTGTTATAGGAAAACTAAATACGGAAAATATCGGGGGCTTAGCGTGGGAGCGATGAAGCTAGAAAAAATACAGAAAGCACGATATATCTTTCTATCAAGAAAAAAAAACGGCAAGTTCGCGAAAAAAAATAGAGACTTGATTGTATACCCATCTGAATTCAAGTTTGAGAAAGCATACCCTACATTCTAAAAACTGACAGTAAATCAGTCTTAACTACAAGACGTCAAAAACAAAATGTTTATCTAAACTTATTTATAAATGGAACTATGTCTGTGTGCGTGTGTCTGTGTGTGTGTCGGTTACCTATAGACTCCGAAACGGCTGAACCGAGTTTCTTGAAAATTTAAACAGTTGTACTATAAGCGTCTGCGAATGTTCTTAGCTAGGTTTTGTGTCGAGGTACCCCCGATAAATATTGTAAATCGATAATAAAAAAACGGGTTATAGAAGGAGTGGTCCGATTTTAATCAAATTTGATATACTCATAGACAAAGACATGAGAAACGATATTCAAAAGTTTCAAGGTTGCAGTTCTTACAATAGTGCAGAAAATTTGATATCGATACCAGGAAATGAAAATTTGATTTACATCCATTTATTTTTCTTTCAGTCTGCGGTTTCGCTTTAACTGGAAACAACTATTGCTTTTCAGTCTTTCGTGCTAACGTCCAAAGAGTCTGAGCTCCAGGACCATGGATTAGTTTTAAAGCTTTCATTACACCCGAGCAACGCCGGGCTATACTGCTAGTCCTTTATAACATTGTCTCTAGTTTTGCAAAAAGACATTAACGTTTCGGAAAGTTCTTCGGGTTATGTTAACTCTTTTGTTTTGTTTTTGCTGTTGCCAAAACGTTAAGAGATATAGAATCTTTAAAGAAAGGTATATTCTTTTTACTTTCAGAAGATAAATGGTAGCTGATATTGATTTACTAAGCACCGCTTAGATGTGGCACAAGGCCGAACGAACCAGGTACCCAGAAAGAACTTACTACTCAATTGTAATAGGTTCTAGCAAAACAGGCTTGCTAAACATTACATCACGCCGAGGTGCACAAATGGTGGCTGATATACCGACTGGTTGGCGTGTTCTCGACACTATAAACCATGTAGACGATACTATTTTTAAAATCCTGTGAAACATTGGTGATTACATATTAAAACACGGAGAGGCTCTCCTATTTGCCCGTTATTGGCAAATAAAATTATAACATGCTAGAATCCACGCTAGTTTGATTTATACATCAGTTCGTCAATATATTTGCCGCTTCTTTTAATTTTCTTCATCTAGAAATGTGTTCACTAGCTATTGTTTGGAAGTGATTTCCAGTAAAAATAACATGAACCCTTTCCTTGCTAAAGCTAGAGTGTAGGGTTTGTTCTATTATTGCAGTAACATCTGCAAAAAACACATTTTGCTTCATTAACGTCAATAAGCAGTTTTGTTTCTTGGAAGTTAATTACTAATACGCCTTTATATTAAGCATGTTCTACAGACCTTCTTTCTTTTACCTTATTAGTTTGTGTTTAACCATCAACTCATATGTGTGTAAGTACTTATATGTCCAAAATCTCGGCTTCAGTGACTTTCCCACCGATAGTGCGTGGCTTCCCTCTGTCTTTTCTACAAATATTTTCATGGCAACTACTCAGACGAGCTTTTTTCCCTGTTGCTCGAATACATGAATTTAAGCATGTTGTTGTGCAGTTGATATCGGTTTGGAACGAGAAATCGGGGAGTCGAGTTCAAATTCCAGTTGAATTCCTTCCTTTTATTTTAGCGCAAATACCCTTGGGAAAGGTATTAATCCGTCTCTTCTCTCATTTATGGGTTAAATAACAGGACAGGTTGTTGGGTTCTATAGCCTTAGCTCAGTCTACCGCAGAAAGTAATGGCGACCTACTGCGGTATAATCTTCTGCCCAGTCAGTCATGCCTCTTTCGAGACGTGTATCACGTATGGTACTTAACTGACTGACATTGGAATCTAAACTCCCACTCTTTTACTGTTGAAATAGCTAAATGCAACTGCCACTTTTACTCCAACAGTTTATTTTTTTGAATTTCTCACTCTGTGGAACTCTCTTCCGTTGCTTGCTTTCCTGATAACTACAATTTCCAAAATTTTAAATGCAACGTCAATTGCCATTATCTGTCTACTTGAATCTCATTCACCTTTTATACTTTCCTTAATCCTCCTTATAATCAGTCTTCTCTTTCACTTTCACTCCCTGTAACCCCCTGCGTACTAGTGACATTCCTGTCTCGCTTGGGATTAAATGTTCTTTTTAAAATGTCAGGAAATGGGTTTCTGGTAAGGTGTAGAATTATCTCCTTCTTCTTCTTCTTCTTCTTCTTCTTCTTCTATGCGCCCTGTCCCTTCAGGACGTAGGCGGTCATGGTTCTCCACGTCTCCCTATCCCTTGTGGCTCTTAGTATGTTTGCTCCTCTTACTCCTAGCAACCCCCGTTCCGTCATCCACCTGATCGGACCCTGTAAATATGTTATCCGCTGCCTTCCTCTGTCTCTCTTTCCTTCTTTCTGGCCAGTCAGTATCAGGTTCTCCAAGCTCTCCTTTCTCGTTGCGTGTCAGAGGAACTTCAGTTGTCTCTTCCTGATGCTTAGTATTAATTTCCTTTTTGTTGCCATTCTTTCCAACACCTCATCGTTGCTTGCATGCTCAGTCCACGATATCCGCAGCATCCTTCTGTAGAACCACATTTCCGCTGCTTCCAGTTTTGTCCTCATTTTCGATGATATTGTCCAGCATTCACTGCCGTATTGAAGAACTGACATCACATAGCAATCAAGCACTCTTTTCTTTGTTTCTAGTGAAATAATGCGGCATCGATTCCAGAACTGTGGAGAGATATTGAGTTATGCCTCATCAAAAGCTGTCATCAGCTCCCTGGTTTTTGCATCTCACTAGTGTTAACATTGATTCAGCAGAGTACAACTAATATAGGATTGAAGATTTCTATTACGCCATAGTACGATGACGTCACTTTCACTTTTCATACTGATATCCTATAACAATTGTCATGTTTTCTTCTATATTCCGTGTCCCTTATTGATATGGCGTTTCCTGTCTAGCTCTTAGTAATGTCTCCCTTTTCACTATCCCTTCCACTTTCTATTCTGTTACATATTTATATAGGATCGTTAGGTAGGTTACTTGTTGATTGTCCTTCTTGCTTTCAATGCGTGTTGTCAGTGTCAAATTCTTCAAAGCCTCCTTTTTCATTATTTGTCGTAGAAATTTCAACAGTCATTTCCTGGTTCTAAGTGTATTTAATTTTTTGTTGCCGTGTGTTTTCAAAATTTCTAAGTGCTTACATGCTCCATCCATGGCATTCTCAACATCCTTCTGTAGAACCATATCTCTGCCGCCACCTCTTCATCTCTGATGAAGCTTTGTCAGCATTCATTGCCATATAGGAGGAGAGATATTTCATAACAATTGAGTTCTGTTTTTGTTGTTGTTTTGTTTTGGGTTTTTTGTTGTTTTGTTTTGTTTCTAATGACATTTTCCTGTTACTTATCTTTTGGAAGGCATATTTAAGTATTCCAATGACTTCGGTTTCACTGTTTCTGTCATTTTTTAAAACAATTCCTAGATATGTAAACTCTCCAGTCCTGCCACTAAGGAGGGTACTGCCAAAAGGTTTAAATCACCAAGATTCTTCTTCTTCTTCTCCTCCTCCTCCTTCTTCTTCTTCTTCTTCTTCTATGTGCCATGTCCCTTCAGGACGTAGGTTATCATGGCCTTCCACGTCTCCCTATCCCTGGTAGCTCTTAGCACGCTTTCTTCTGTTACTCCACCCAAACCCCATCCTGCCATCCACCTGCTCAGGTCCTTCAAATATGTTATCCGCTGCTTTCCTCTGTCTCTCTTTACCTCTATCTGACCTGTGAGTATCAGATTGTCTAAGCCTTTCTTCCTCATTACATGTCTTAAGAACTTTAACTGTCCTTTCCTGATACTCAGTATTAATTTCCTTTTCGTTTCCATCCTCTCTAAAACCTCATCATTGCTCATATGCTCGATCCATGATATTCTCAGCATCCTTTTGTAAAACCACATTTCAGGAGCTTCAAGCTTTCCTTCATCTTTGATGATATTGTCCAGTATTTACTGCCATATTGAAAAACAGACATCACATAGCAATCCAGTACTCTTTTCTTTGTTTCTAGTAAAAATTTTCCTGTCTCTTAATACTCTGCTCAGCTTCTGAAATGCATCCTTGGCCATGCCAATTCATCTTCGGATCTCAGTGTCGCACTTTCTGTTTTCCATTAGAACACTTCCTAAGGACTTAAATTTTTGTACTTGCTTGATTTTAGCATCCCCAACCTGTAATTGGCATTTTGGGCCTCTCTTTTTGCTAATGACCAGGCATTCGATTTTCCTGTAGTTTATGTGTAGTACTTTCTTTCGACTTTCGTCATCCACTTTTTTCAGGAGCTCTTGCAGTTTTTATTCCGTGTCAGATATCAGCACTGTATCATCTGTGTATCTTATGTTGTTCGGATTGTGACCGCCATTGACGTATCCTGGCATAACTTCTAGGTTCCTCATAATAGTCTCGCTGTACAAGCTGAAAAGATTTAATAAAAAGACACATCCTTGTCTTACGCCCTTTTCTATCTTTGTATATCTGCCCAATTCGTTTCCTGTCCGTATACAAGCGGTTTGCTGCCAGTAGAGGTTCTTGATTACTCTTATGTTTTTGCAAATATGTCGCGGTTGCTGAGCATTTCTATCAATTCTTTGTGGTGTACTTTGTCGAGCGTCTCGGCATAGTCTACAAAACACATATAAACTTCCTTTTTCGTTGCTCTGTCTGATAGCATCCTAAGCATAAATATCGTATTCTTTGTTCAAGTGTCCTTGACAAAACCGTACTGTCCTTGTCCTATTTTGGGTCTGATTTTGGACAATAGGTTTCGTTATGTTACTTACCAAACTAATTCCTCGATGGATTTCGCATTCGATTGCACCTGGCTTCTTGAGCAAAGCTATGAAAATTGATCTGCTTAGGTCATCTGGTATTACACCACTGTTGTAGATTTCATTTATTATTTCCGTAATTTTCTCTATGTCGAAATCTTCTAAGGCTGTCAGCATCTCTATTACAATGCCGTCTGGTCCATCTGCTTTGTTCCTATTCAATTTGGCCATTGAAGCTTTCACTTCGGATTTTAGTATTTCCGGTCTGTCAGCATCTTGGTTTATTATCGGTTGCTCTTTCTTGTCGTGGAAGAGACTTTTTATATATTCTTCCCATCGCTGGAGTATTTCCTCTTTCTCCAATATGATCGTTCTATCCTTGGATTTTATACATCCTGTTGAGGAGCATGTTCTTTGTCCTGTCAGTTCCCTTATTCCGTTATGCAGTTCTCCTGTATTAGTGTTGCTTAATCTCTATACTTCGACACATTTGTTGTTGAGCCATTTCTCTTGAGCCTGTCTGCACTTGGACCTTACTTCTTTTTGCAGTTTTTTGTATTCTCTTCCATGTCTTGGCATAGTTTTCTGTCTCCTTTGCATCTTTTACTCATTTTTTCTTCTGCGTCTGATTTCATCTGGGGACATGTTTGCTGATGTCACTGGCGCTTCTTTAACTGCGTTCCACTTCGAATTTCCATTTCGCATTTGTTCTTTGTATTTGTTTCTCACACTGTCAGTGTATTTTTTCTGCAAGTTGATGTCATTCAATAACGTGCTGTATTGCAATCTGGGTACTGCCCTTGGCTTCTTTAGTCTCCCTTTTAGTTACCCTTTGTTTGTAGATAACTGGAAGGTAGTCGCTTTTATTGTCAGCACTTGGATAGTGTTTGCATTGAATCACTACGTTTTTGAATCTTTTGTTTATAGTTATATAATCGATGGCTTCTCCATGTCCATAAACGTCTTGGGTGTTCTTGAAGCCAGGTGTTGTTTATCACCTGATCATTCGCCTTACACCACTCGACCCATTTTCACCCTGATTGTTGCGGATTCCTAATCCAAAGTTGCCAGTTGTTTTCCCTTCTCTCTCCTTGCCTACGCTGGCATTCAAGTCTCCCATGATGATTCTAATTTCTTGGGTTTTACATTGAGCCTTGGCATTGTTAAGAGTGGAGTAGAAAGATTCTACTTCTTCCTCAGTCCTTTGCGTTGTTGTTGCATAGAGTATTATAACTGCTATGTTAAAGAGTCTTCCTTTCAGGAGAACCCTTTCAAAGAACTGGCAGTATCCCAGAACGCATTTCTTCATTTCTTTCTCCATTATTAAGCCGACTCCTTTTTTGTTACTTTTACCTCCTGCATATATGATCCTGTGGTTGTCGCTGCTGAAGTCTCCATTGTTTGGCCATCTAGTTTCACATATGCCTAGAATTTTGGTGTCCAATCTGCTCATTTCTTATTTGACATTATCAAGTTGACCACAGTTGTTCCGCGTCCTGACGTACCATGTTCAGCGGGTAATTTTTTTGTTTTTGTGCACAGTCGCAGGGTAACGGTTCAGAGACACAGTTTTGCTCATGTCTTTCCTTTCCGGGCGAGGGACAAACTTCAGAAAAATGTGTCCCCTTTACGCCGTTGGTGCTAACAGTTGCTGGATGACGGTCAGATGAACCTGTTGCCTATGTCGATCCCTTCCAGGCGAAGAGTTACTTCCTTTGAAAGTAACCCCTTTCACGCCACTGGGTTTATGTACATTTTGTAAAGTCATGATTGTATACGGGAATGATAGGAGAGTGGTATCCCGTTGTCTTCAAGGTGATTTATCGAGATACCACCTCTAGTTAGCTGGCCGTTGACTCCTTAAGAGATCATCTTCCCTTTGTAGGCTTAATTTTTCTTCTACCGGGTTGCAAACATCCCGTGTAAAAAAAAGAATGAACGGGTAGGAAAGGGGGCGATTTTATGAACCACACAACTGTACATGTTTCGACATTTGTTTATTTATTCATGCCGTTTTTTAATAATTAGCACATCACTCAATATTTCCCGGATTTGACATCTGCATGGTGCCACTAATAAAAAATCCATATGCTTTTTATAAAGTGCTAACCTTCAAATGGCACTTGACAAAATTTGGGCTCAATCGGATTTTTAGTTTACAAATTACAGTTATTTAAGTGAAGCTACTGTTGCAAATTTTCAAAACAATAGAAAAATCTGAATTTCGTGTTGATAAAGCATTGCTTTCTGATGGAAATATGCTGTTCAAGCAAAGCAATGGCTCGATAAATTTTATCTCTGTTGGAAACAATGGTTAAGAGGTAGTATGCTGACTTTAAACCCGGTCGTACAGACACAAATGATGCTGAACGCTCAGGTCACCCAAAATCGGCAGTTGTCTCGGAAAACACAAAAAAAACCTACAAATTCATTTTGGCTGATCTTAAATTGAAGTTGCCTGAGATAGCAGAGGAGTTGAACATATCAGAAAACTGTATATTCATTATTTTGCATAAACATTTGTCAATGAGAAAGCTGTGTTCAAAGTGGGTACCGCGTTTGCTCACAACCTGTCGACGATTCAGGGTGGTGTTTGCAACTCTTTCAACGCAACAAGAATGAGTTTATGCGTAAATATGTGACAGTCGATAAAACATGGATCCATCACTTCACTCCGGAGACAAATCGGCAGTCAGCTGAGTGGGTAGCAGCAGGTGAAAGCCGTCCAAAGCGACCAAAAACGCAAACATCAGCAGGCAAGGTATGGGCTTCGTATTTTGAGATGCGCAGGGTCATTGATTACCTTGAGAAAAGAAAAACCATCAATAGCGAATATTATATAGCATTACTGATGCGTTTGAAAGAAGAAATCGTCAAAAAATGTCCACAAATGAAGAATAAAAGGTGATCTTTCACCAAGACGACGCACCGTGTCACAAGTCGATTACAACGATGGCAAAACTACATGAATTGCACTTTGAATTGTTTCCGCATCCACCCTATTCTCCAAATCTGGCACCTAGAGACAACTGGCTGTTTGCAGACCTCAAAAGAATGCTCCAGGGAAAGAGATTTGGCTCTAATGAAGAAGTAATATCGGAAACTGAGGCGTATTTTGAGGCCAAACAAATCGTTCTGCAAAAATGGCATCGAATTATTAGAGAAGCGTTAGAATCAATGTATCACCCTAGAAGGAGACTATGTTGATGAATAAAGTCGAATTTTGCCTAAAAGCTGTTGTTTTATTAGGCCCGGAATTTATTGAGTGATGTGTCATTTATTTGGTTTCTGCGATGAGGAATTATCAATATACTTTGTTCCATCTTGAATATTGTTCTCGGCTTTTATTGTTATAGATCAGCGAATGACGGCTTTTTTTTCTTTCCTTTTTTTTTTTTTTTTTTTTTTGGAGGGCCACATGTGTTTTTTACAAGTTTATGCTAGGCCGCAGGTATCAAAAATATTTAATTAATGAGCATACAAGAGACTCTCTTTTTCGCATTCACAATTAATACTGATAACCAGGAAAACACGTTGGAAGCAATAAAAACCCCAACTATTATCTATCAAACGATAAGCTGAATACACTGACCCAATTTGCGTCAGTTTATAACGGAATGATCTAGTAGCCTAATTGTTTTTGAAAAATTTTGGATATTTTTTTTTTTTGAAGATACAATAAAATGAATAAATTAT
This sequence comes from Ascarosepion bandense, assembly GCA_037127315.1. Classification (NCBI taxonomy): domain Eukaryota; kingdom Metazoa; phylum Mollusca; class Cephalopoda; order Sepiida; family Sepiidae; genus Ascarosepion; species Ascarosepion bandense. The sequence continues at coordinate 2,693,360 of JBBBDQ010000740.1, read as the reverse complement.
CGGATATTTGTCAATTATTTCCATTAAAAATGAACTAAAATTGAGAAAAAAAGAAAAAACTTATTGGACGAAAATCGAATGATACAAACAAAAAAAATCTTAGCAAATACTTTCATCAGCCGAACGCAAACAAATCGCACGTTGGATACGGCTAGCGGGCTGTAATTTGCCCACTCCGTTATACATGATGCCTCACAAAAACAGGACATTTGGCACAGTTTATTTAATTGTTGGAATTTTTGTTACAGTTATTTGAAACAAAAGCAAAGGACAGAAATTCAGTAGCTTAAAACAGAACAAATGTAGAAACCTGTCGTGTTCACACTAAAAATGTTAATATTTCTTTATGTTAGTTAATTTTTGTTTTTCATCATATTGTAAATCTTGTTTTATTTCTTCTTTTTTGTGGGGCACCCTGTAGATGTTATTATAGACACATTTTTTTAAGGTGATTTTCAACCTGTACAATGTCCAAGAGCCACTCGAAGTAGAGGTTACAGAGTAAGTGGCACCACCTGACAAATTTGTATATTCTTACTGAAGAAAAATAGTCTTAGGAGGAAACGTTAAAAGTATAAAGTTGAAGTAGAAATAACTGGAAACCAAATCCTAATCAGGAAACAAGGGTTAAACCTCTACTCCTGTTCCAAATAATGAGGAAGAGTGTGAACCGGACGATAGACAAAGCTACCTATTCCTACTGAAGAAAAAAAGGTATATAAATAGTCAATAATAGTTCAGAGCTTTTGATATCCTAAAGTGTGTTTATGTATTTGAGAATAGATATGCACAAGAGCGATTTTAATTCTGCAAATTGTCTGCTAAAATACAATTAAGTCAGAATTGAGCATTTTGCTGGTAGATATTTATTTAGCTTAGGCTAATCTTCTCCTGCGGATGTCCGTTGTGGTGCAGTGGATATCAGCTCGAAACGAGAAATCGGGGAGCCGAGTTCGAATTCCAGTTGAATTCATTGCATTCCCTTATGCGCAAATACCCTTGGGAAAGGTATTAGTCTGTCTCTTCCTTCCAATTATGGGTTAAATAACAGGACAGATTGGGTTCTATAGCCTTTGCTGGCAACCAGTCTACCGCAGAAAGCAATGGCAACCTACTGCGGGATAATCTTCTGCCCAGTCAGTCATGTCTCTTTCGAGATATGATCGCCCAAGCGTGTTTCACGTATGGCACTTAACTGACTGAATTTTCTACTTTGAGAAGACAAAACAAAAGATTCGTAGATAAATTAACCATTCGACTAGAGAGACAGTTTTCTAATATGTTTCAAAATCTCCTAAACTTTACGTAATTTATTTATAATTTATTCTACATTATGAATTTGTTAGCGATTCCAAATATATAAATATTTAACTGCCATCTATTCTGCATATATGCGATCTTTAGATATGATGAGGTAAAAAAAAGAAACATTTTCATGAATTTATCTTACTCCTATAGTATAAGACTGCTTATTGATTATGTAAAGACTAGCAGTATGGCCCGGTGTTGCTCGTAGACCGAAAGAAAAATCAATGTATGTAAGTGAAATTTTGATTTCCTGGTATCGATATCAAATAAGTTTTTTTCGTCGTAAACTGAACTACAATTATACCTACTTAGAGCCAAACCCGAAGCAAAAAGTAAAATAAAAGGGCTGAAAAAATAGACATACAGGTAGATAAACAGACACACACACAAACATATTGCCTTTTATATATATATATATAATCGATTTTCTGCACTATTGTAAGAACTGGAACCTTGAAAATTCTGAATATCGTTTCTTATGTCATTGTCTATGAGTGTATCAAATTTGATTAAAATCAGACCACTCCTTCTATAACCCAATTTTTTCGATTATAGATTTTCGATATTTATCGGGGGTACCTCGACACAAAACCTAGCCAAGAACACTCGCAGATGCTTATAGTACAACTGTGTAAATTTTCAAGAAAATCGGTTCAGCCGTTTCGGAGTCTATAGGTAACGGACACACACACAGAGACAAAGTTCCATTTATAAATAAGTTTAGATAATGTTATTGGAAATGTTGTTACTTGTTGTATCCTTAAACATTCAAAATAAACAAAATAATCTTTTTCCTACACACGTCCTTAAAAAAGGAAGCCATTGTTTTGTTTTACGTTTCATCACGGAATCTCTTGCGAATACTGATTCTTCTCCCTCCTCTTTTCTTATATCTAACCAGTTACAAACAGCCTTATGTACTAATGACCATTTACTTATACTTTATTGATAATCACAAAATACTGCTAATAACAGTACGATAATGTACTATAATAGTAGTTTCCATTCATAACTCAACGTTTTTATTTTCTTAGCTAAGCTTGCATGGATACTAGTTGATTTAATCGATATGGAACTATTCTTCTAATAGGCAATTTACTATGAAGTTATGCTAGTAATATATAAAGTAAAAATGGTTCTATTATTTTTATTATAAGTTTATTTGATAATATGACGTTATAATATGACGTTATTTTATGTACGTTATTGGTTATCGCACAAATAAACGAGGCCGACGTTAGCATAACACTCAGAATTTAAGATTTCCTTTTTAGAATTGTAGTATAAGACGGGCCAAAACTTTTAGGGATGATTTTGGGAATTTAAAAGTCGTCTTATACACGGAAAAATACTGTATATTTTTTGTAATACCATTCTCTGGGAATTCTTTCGTCAATGTTGCGAAAATGTTACATTTTTTAATGGAAGTCCTGAAAAATATAAGGTAGATCTGAAAGGTAAGATGTTTATCAGGGGTTTATATTTAAGACCTACACTAAAAAGAAAATACAATATTATCTAATTTTTTGTGTATATGAATTTTCATTGTCCGTCTTTTGGTTTTTTTTTTTTTGGGGGGGGGGGGGGTTGTGTTTCTTTTTCTTTCTATTTTACTAAATATTTTTCTTCTTTTCTTGTAGAACAATACAGAAATTTAATAGAAACAAAAGTTGTTAAATTTCTTTTTTCCTGCTGTTTTTTATTATTTACTCGCTAATTTCTTAAACATATTCTTCTAAAAAAACTAGATGCAAAATCTAAAAAAGCATATTGTTTTTCTCCCTCCTCATCTGGTTTCTGTTTTTCTAAATGTTCATCACGAAAATCCATTAAAAAACATGCGCCGACAAGAAGCAACCGTGATTACGTTCAGAACAGATGTCGACGAGGGCGTAACTTGATCCAAAACTGTCCATTCCCTCTTCAATATTCCAGTAAAATCGTCCAAATTTTCTTTTTCATTTCGAAACTCTACCAGACCGAAACAATCGTTGGATTTAATTCCGTAACATTATATGTTTTCTTTGTTGAAGATAAAGGAATCGAAATGCTTGTGAAAAGTTTCCATCACTTACCAGAAAGAATAATTGTTTTCTCTTGATTCAATGAATGTAAATATTGTGTAATCGTTTGTGATCTAGTGCTTTCAACCACACTTCTGGCCTTTTTCAAGATGAGGAAAATATAGACGTTGTTCTTTCTTTATTTCTTTTTATTTATTTTTTAATACTCTTAAAGTTTTCATTATAGTGTTTGTTCATTATGATGACGTCATGCACGAGACGGCATACAAACGAAATTATTCAATAGATTCAATGTATCTATCTTTTATGTAATCTTTAAATCTCCGTTCATAAAATGAACATCTATTGATTTTTCGGTTCTATCACTTTTATATTAAATAATTCAAATACTTTAAGATTTTTTAGATTAATATTGTATATTATACGCGTATTTTGCTAATATTTTACGGATACCAATAAAAATGTTTGCGTTTAGCAAAGTTTACTAGCATAAGTGAGCACGAATATAACTTTGACTATACACATTGTAAGTTAATCTACAAGAGAAGGTGGTAGTTATACGGCCAACATACCCAATACGATGCTTATGCATAACTTCAATTATTTTTCTTGATATTCCTAAGTATGGTCGAAAGCACTAATTATTTTATATTTTTGACAGTAATTACATTCACTGAACACACTATTTTAGAAAAATCTATTAACGGAGCACTTCAGCATTACATGTTAGAGGTATGACTATAAAATTGTTACGCTAAAACCTACTTTTTACTGCATGCTTTTTAGAAGTCCTCTTTACACACTTGGATGTGCGTTGTGGTGCAGTGGATATCGGCTCGGAACGAGAAATTGGGGAGCCGAGTTCGAATTCAAGCTGAATTCATTGCATTCACTTACGCGCAAATACCCTTGGGAAAGGTATTAATCCGCCTCTTCCTTCCAGTTATGGATTAAATAATAGGACAGATTGGGTTCTATAGCCTTGGTCGGCAACCAGTCTACCGCAGAAAGCAATGGCAACCTACTGCGGGATAATCTTCTGCCCAGTCAGTCATGTCTCTGTCGAGACATGATCGCCCAAGCGTGTATCACGTATGGCACTCAACTGAGTGACTGACTTTACACACTTGCTCACAAAGGGTAACGACAAAAATCTATATTACGCTTCTTTTTTTTACACTTTTTAAATTCGCAGAATTTTTAGATAGATAGATAGATCGATAGATATCAGCAGTATATATATATATATAATAAATTGTATAGATATAAAGACCGAAAGGTAGAAAGAAAAGAAAAGGTTGATTTGATACGCACACACACACACACACACACACACACACATACATACATAATATATATATATATATATATATATATATATATATATATATATATGATGAGCTGTGATGCAGCGAAACAGATCTGTCTGCGGATGACTATAGTATTTACGCTCTCACACCCTGATTGAGCACTCTGGAAGAATGGGAGACTTTGAAAACAGTAGCTACTCCGGCATATACGCATCGCTCATTCAATAATGAATTAGAGCACTAAGGCTATTGGGCGTGTATAATGATATACGCGCTAAAAAGTCAGCCTTCTTCCACCGAACGCTTGTAGCCCAGAGGTAGAATAGCCGACTGACGCCAATTAGGTCTGGTTTCAATCCTGGGTAAAAAAGCAATCGGAGTTTAACTGTACTGATGAGCTGTGATACAGCGAAACAGATCTGTCTGCGGATGACTATAGTATATATATATATATAAAGTTTCCGTGTTTAATACACCATCATCAACCTAACATTGTAAAATAGGATCAACCCAAAATGACAAGAAGAAGCCAATAAAATGCAATGAACCCCGAAACTTTATCACTATTAAGTGGCAGTATGTTATAATAATAATAATAATAATATATCCATGCTCTACTTTCGTATTTTTTAAAAGTAAATATATAACTGTGGATTGTACTTTCATTAGTATTAACCACTTATATATATATATATATATATATATATATGATTAACGTAGAGATGTTTGTCACTTAACTGAGCAGTGTTATGTCGATTTCAAAGTTTCGTGAAGGCACTACTGTAGGCACCTCCATTACATCATAAAAATCCAGCATAGTATAATTTAAAAAGGCTCAAAACTTAATAAAATGAACTTTTTCTATCAAAATATTTATAATATTATTAAGTGGAAAAATCAAAGTAATTTTTATTTATTTTATAAAATTTTTTAATCCCTTTTAACATGTTCTAAATTTTGGCAGAAAATTTTGTTTTGATTTGAGTTAGCGTTGCAGAAAATCGAAGAAAATTTTACGATTGTTTACAATCGATTACGTAACTCTTTTTTTACGTAACTCACTTTTTCGGTGACAAACACATTAATTTGAAAATTCTCGCAAAAATCAAATAATTGTCGAATTTTAATGAAACTTTCAGTTCTCATTCACAAATGAATAAAATTATTTTTGAAATCATTATTTTTTTAAAATATTGATGAAAAATCTTTTTTTAACTCCGTCTCCCCCTCCACGTAAATTCATGAAATTTTAATAAATTTTAATTTTCTGCGATTTACTTTTTTAATTAAACGCAGAACTCATCGGGAAATATAAATCATCTATTTTTTTTTATTTAAAATTATCGGCACTATCCGAAAATCTGCTCCGAAGAGAAATATAAAAAACGCAATAAAACTTTGATATAATTTAATTTGATAAGCTTTTAATTGCTAGAATAAATAATAAAAATTAAGCACATTATAGTCTGAAGAAAAAAAATTTTTTTTCGATTACTATTAAAATTTTAAAAGAATTGTTTTCATTTTTTTTTAAATATTTTTAAAATCTTTTAAAGAACTGTATGATTTTTTTTATTAGTTAAGAATTGATAATTATACTGCCTATCAAAAAATAAAAAAATTAATAAAAAATTTTTACACCGTATATTTTTAAAATAATTTTAAAAAATTTTATTAGTATGTTCATTTAAATACGATGTTCCATAGGGGTCATAACAATTTTTTATAGGGGTTGTGTTTATTTTAGAAGTTTACAAGTGTTTTGGATTATTCCCCTTACATAGAAAACGACAGATTCTGATTCAAGTCTCTTCAAGACGTTTATAAAATTCAACAGCCTGTTTTGTAAGTCATTCCTTAAACATTTAAAGCAACTTTTACATTTTAATTCCTAATTTTCTAATTTTGTTAATAAAAGATAATAATAGTGCAATTCACAATTTGTAGAGGTACCTAAATATAATATGAAAAATAGATATTAAAAATAAAAATTAATAAATATCATAACATTTCATAAATTATTGAGTTAACTCTGCCGTTATTTTCTTTCTGTTATTAAATTGTAAATTTTTTAAAAGAAAGTTTTATATTATTTTAATTTTTATTTTTCATAAAGCATCTTCAAACGTAAGCCTACAAAGCTAAACTAACTAAAATTTCATCAAATATTGGATAATTGCTGAACACTGTGTGAAATTTTTAATTTTAAAATAGTTAAAAATTTTAAAAAAACGGTTTGTATGAATAAGATTTATACCAAATTCGTCTTCCATACTTTTAGCCGGATACTAAATCATCAGTTGTCGGCTGCTCCTAAGGTGCTGATAAGGTATTGACAGCTGTGATAACAAGGCTACCGTAATTGACATTACGCAGTAAGCAAGTAATTCTTGTTTCAATTCAACCTAAAGTATGTTTAAATTCGGTAATTTGAAGAAAGTAATGTGTCAGTGAGGTGTATATTATTTTTGTAAGATTTTTTAAAACCGAGAATTGGCTTCTGTTTACAATCGATGAAAAATGGCGGAAATGTTTAAATTTTTAAATTTTTTTTTAGAAAATTTTTGATTCCGATCAATATAATTTCGGTTTGAAATACACCAGTGTATTTTGCTTACTGAAATTTGTAAATTCAATCCGTTGGCTTTCAATTGAAGCTAATTTTAAAGCTTGAAGATAACTTATTTATTATTAAAATTTAAATTTAGGTATAGAAAAATGAGTGGAAGTACCTATACTACTATGATGTCATCACTCCTCAGGTCTTTTTCCTTCATCTACTGAATATTAAAAAGCTAACATAGTAAAAAGCGGTCGACCCAAAATGACAAAAAGCCAATTCACTATCTAGCAATTAACCAGACATACACTCGAGTGTGCAAAAAGAAATTTAACACAATAAAATGCAATAAAATACAATCAATCACATGAAAACAGTAAACACACTAAAAAGAAGTCAACACAACAAAAAGCAATCTGTAGAACCACTTACATACAAAGATATTAAATTACACCAAGCTCCATATAAATTAGAATAAAACCGGGACACAACAGCAAATAAAGAAAAAACCCTGGAGAGTGGGAACATCAGAATGTTACCTTTACGAAACTTCGAAGTCGGCATAACTCTGTTCAGTTAAGTAACAAACGTCTCCATATTAATCTTATTAACGCTCTATCTCTATCTCATTATTGAGTAGTTTACGACAAAAAACGTACTTGTTAAAATATCCTTTTATCAATAAACCACTGAAGAAACAGCAATCTTGGCACTAAGCATTATTACAACTCAACACACTCTCGCTCTCTCTCTCTCTCTCTCTCTCTATATATATATATATACATATATATATATATATATATATATATATATATATATAGGGTGTTCCAAAAAATGTATATACATTTTAAATAATTGTAAACGTAGTGTTTATTATTTAAAAAATATAAAAATATTTGCAATTATCATTTTATAGTTTTCTTCACTGCATTTTGACTATATTTTAAGTGTGTGTGTGTGTGTGTGTGTGTGTGTGTGTGTGTGTGTGTGTGTGTGTGTGTGTGTGTGAAAAGGCAAATTGAAATAGCGAAAGAAAATCTTGACACATTATACAAGAACAAACATGACCTCTACAACAAACTGAAAGATATAACTACCTCAAACAAACTAGAAGAAATAATACTCAGACTATCCAAAATCACCGCAAAATCTGAAGTTGAACACCGTGCTAAAATTGTCAAAAAACTTAATTCACTATACAATGGCACGATCACTCTTCCCAAAAAATTAGATAAATTCATAAATCTTTCCAACCACGAACTAACTAAGCACTAAAAAGAATTACTCAACCTTGGACCTAACTGCCATATATACCGTAAGTATAACCAGCTTACTAAAAAAATTGAAATAGAAACGCTCTATCAAAGCATCACTAAATTACAAGATGAAAAACTTATAACCGCTAAACCCGAACTGAAAGACCTACTTAAGGCTGAGGCAATCAAAGATCGCCATGATAAAAGCAGAAGCTCCTCAAAAATTCTATCGAAACAACTAAAAAGTGCCGCGCACGAACTACGCAACCACCTTCACATAATTGTAAAAAAAGCTGACAAGGCTAACATCTTTGTTGTACTTAACAAATCAGATTACAACACAAAACTCAACCACATACTCCATGACCACACAAAATTTAAAAAAATTAACAAAAACCCGACACACCAACTAAAATCTAAACTTAATAAACTCATTAGTGCCAACAACGCTGATCAGAATTCCTTAAAACTCCCTAAAATTATTGGTGACTATAAACCTGGTTACATATACGGAACCATAAAAACTCATAAACCTAACTATCCTCTCCGCCCTATCATATCCCAAATTCCTACTCCTGTATACCAGTTAACTAAACATATTAACCAGCTTATCACACCCTACCTTCCGAGTAAATACAGCATAAAGTCAACCCTAGAGGCAATCCAAATCCTCAAGAGTGAAAAACCTAATAATGAAATCATAGCTTCACTTGATGTGGAAAACCTTTTTACTAATGTACCCGTCAGTGAAACTATTGATATAATTATAAGAAATGTTTACAGTAATCCTTCATTACCCCCACTCAAAATTAATCCCAACATCCTAAGAAAAATTCTACTAGCTTGTACTACTGAAGTGCCTTTTGTTGATCCAAACAACACTATATATATATACAACGTGACGGAGTCTCCATGGGTTCAGTGCTTGGTCCGACTTTTAGTAATTTCTACATGTCTACCCTTGAAAATACTACCTTTGCAAAATTTACAAAACCATCAATATATCTACGATATGTTGATGATATCCTACTATCAATTAAAAATACTGATGAAATCTTACAACTTCAAAAACAGTTTCAAAATAACTCAGTTTTAAAATTTACTTATGAACTTAGCAAAGATAACAAAATTCCTTTTCTTGATATATTAATTAACACTGACAACAATAAATTTACTATCTCACCGTATCAAAAACCCACTAATAAAAATCCCTCCACACTCAATTATATTAGTGAATGCCCCCACTATTACAAAATAGCCATTATAAAAAATCTATTATATCGTGCAAAAGTCAATTCATCTACAAATCAGATCTTCCACAGTGAACTAAAAAACATAAAACAGACACTCATCAATAATAATTTTCCCAACTACATAGTTGATGAAGAAATACATTATTTTCTTTAAAAGCTTAACATGGAAAAAACAACACATGATACTAACCCAACCAATCCTAAACATATCACTCTCTTATACCGTAGCCAGATGCACTCCAACTACCAACTAGATGAAAACATCCTAAAAACTCATAAATACTAATATTTCTCCGACAGACTCTAACAAAAGAATTAAGTTTATTATATATTACACTAAATCCACTACATCTAATTCATTTGTCCGCAACGACTCTTCCCCCACCGTTAGTGATTTGCAAAAAACCAATGTAGTATATAAATTCATATGTCCATTTAGAGAATGTATCTCTAACAACCTCAATAATATCTACATCGGCCACACCACAAATTCGCTCTCACGGCGTCTGACGTTGCACTTAAATGAAAATTCAAATATATTCCGGTTATCAACGCACACTTCTGAGAAAAACGCTTGTTGATAACACGTACATACTAAAAAAAGAAAATAATAAGCAGAAACTAAAAATCCTCGAAGCACTCTACATTAAACAATTTAAACCTGGTTTGAATACAATCAATTTCGATATTTCCAATAACGTACTCAAATGTCTGTAATCAGACCAGGGACCACAACACCACTATTTTGTCACTGTCTTCGGCCAACCGCCACGGTAGGGATGGACTTATATTTTCAATTCAATTCTCTTTATTGTTAATAGCTTAAATGTTCTATGTTTACTGTGTGTTAATATTTACTCTTTGATAATGGCTTATGTGAGCCGAAAGCTTAGACCCGATAAAAAATTCAACAAATACTGTGATTTTTTGTTGTCTTTCAACGACATCACCGTCAAGTATATCAGACGGTATGAACGGATCCTACACAAAATTAATAGACAAAACTTGTCTATATTATTCAATGAAACCTGCATTAATGAAAAAATGCTGCCAAAATACACACAATATGTATATATGTATATGTATATATATATATATATATATATGAAAAAGAACAACAAAAACAATAATAATAATAATAATAATATGCGCAAAGTAAAAAGAAAATGGAAAGGAAAGAAATTTGTTCAGTGATGTTGAACAGTTATCATTCTTTTAGGTAGATGTTTCCACTTCGCTGTGGCTTAATGATTAACAAATCAATCTGGCAGGCAATTAATATTGTATGCAAGTTCAGTCCACATTGGGTGTCTCACATTGCTATCCTTGTATCAACCTAACCTAACTCTTCTGCTCTAATTACTACTGCCTTATGCCTAACTAGATTGGACTAAACTTAGTAAACAGGCACTTCGATGTGGTAAAATAGTAAGCAAGTTATACTAACGAACCTACTGTGTATTCGATCTTTACCGAGTGTCTTTTATATGCTACCTTGATATAACTTAAGAAAGGAATTGAGGGGAGGGAGGGAGAGACAGAGACGAACACAGATAGATAGATAGATAGATAGATAGATAGATAGATAGATAGATAGATAGATAATGACTGAGATAGAGAGAGATAAAAACACCGAAATAGATAAATAGATAATGACCAGATTGAATTTTTTTTTTAATCGTATCACCCCGAGCAGATCGGAAAAGAGAAAGCCGGAAACCACACCCTAAACAGGGAACAAGGGACAAGCCTCTTAACCTGTTCAATAGACGTGGGTGGAGGGTGGAGTGTGAACCGGTAGATATAAACAGCGTTAAAAATCTCATATTTTAATAGATGCATGTAAATGTGTTTTACCTTAGTCTACAAGTGTGTCTGTGCATGTGTCTGTGCATGTGTGTGTGTGTGTGTGTGTGTGTGTGTGTGTGTGTGTGTGTGTGTGTGTGTGTGTGCAGACGCATATTTGAAACCTAGCAAAAATTTGGCATCGCTCAAGAAGTGTACAAAGAAGGCGGGACCAGGCCGGCTAATTCTCTACAATGAAAAAGCAACAATGGGAGATTTATTAGGCAATATGTTTGTTTATTTGCTTCTTTCTCTTCCCCCTAAGTATCCAATGACGACAGACGGATGAAGATGCAGAGCTGTCGATCAAATCAAAGAACAGTTATGGATGACTTAAAAGCGAAGTCTAGCTGAATCAGCCGACTGCCTCTCAAGTCTGAAGAATTCTCTTTGTCTACAAACACAAATATTTTCATCATTTCTTGGCTCGTTCGTTTCTGAGATAATTGTTTTAGTAAACAGTGTTTCTCTTTCACATCCTTTTCCTTCTATTTTCCTTCTATTTTCCTTCTATTATTATTTACCCATCTTTTTTTTTTTCAATGTATCCAATCCCGTGATCCTTTGCGGCAATTCCGGATTTCCTGTCATTTTCGTAGTTTTTATATTTACGAGGCTGTCGGCTGATTCAGCCAGACTTCGCTTTGTTTTAGGTCTCTCAATTTCTCTCTCTCTCTCTCTCACTCACTCTCTCTCTCTCTATCTCTTTCTCTCTCCATATATATATATATATATATCGTTTTCCCTCATTCTCAATATATATATATATATATATATATATATATATATATATATATATACAAAAAAAGGAAGAGGCTTGATGGTAAAATAACAAAGGAGATTATCTTAGTAATAATTATTAAGCATTAAATTTAAAAACTGATCCAACCAGAGGGCTCAATGTATTTAAAATTATTTATTTACAGAGTCAGTATTTATATTTTACATGTATAAAATTCAAACTCCCCGAGATCGTATGGCTATTTCGGTGAATGGAACATCGCCGATGAAGTGAATTCCATTCGCCGAAATGGCCATACCATCTCTGAAAGTTTGAATATTTTTATATGTTGCATATATATATATATATATATATATATATATATATATATATCAGGTTTCTAATACCGTGTGTGTGTTTGTGCTTTCATATGTTGGTAAAAAACTGCATAAAACATCGTTTTCAGTCGAGAAATGGTTACTGATTTTTTTTATATGATATGTAAATATTCGTCGTGGATTTTCTGACATTCTTGTCATTAAAATAATTTTCTAAATATATTTTTATGCATAATACGAAATCCTTATAAATATCAACGTGTTTATCTGTGCTGCCAGTTGATCCATAAACCTAAATAAATGCTTCTTCGCCGTTGCAATGGATGAAGCGTCACAATGAAGTCCAGCGCGAATTCAATACTAAAAAGTTTTGAGACTTTCACTGCTGAAATTATATTATTGCATCATTATTGCCTGGCTGTTCTGGCCCATTTTGAGAAACAATATGGAATTACCATTTACTGGAATATATATTTCGATAAAGACATTTTGATTTCGGTCGGACATTCTACAAAACAGACTTATCAAGCTAAACGATATCCACGACAATGTACTAAAAAAATGATGCATGAAATTGTTTGCTATTATGTCTACGCATGTTAGTTTATAATACAAACGTCATTTTATGGTGACTTGAATATATATATATATATATATATATATATATATATATATATATATATACGTCTATAGTAGGCAATGTAAATTTCGCAAAGCATATTGTCCATAGCAGTCAAAATAATAATAGAAAAAAAGATATTGCTCCCAAAAGATACCGCTTCCAAAAAAATACTGTCCCCAAAGAAGATACCCCCACAAAAAGAAGGAATTAAATACTGGATTTAATACATGTGTATAAATAAATAATGCTATACTTTTTATAATCATTTCACCCCAAGTAAGGCAATAAATCCACAAAGAAGCAAGGGGTTACTGAGTATTACAGAATATGAAAGAAAGAACTTATCAAGGAGAAAGAACAAGGAGAAAGAATATGACTTAAGCAGAGATAAGATAACGATTGATATAGCATTTAAATATTTTAAAATCAAAATTGACTGGCTAGCAAAAAGCTGGAAGATAATTCCACAAGCGAGACGTGCAAGAGAAGAAACTGTTAACATAGAACTTGCGGTTATATCTAACCATTTCAACTCTAAAATGATGTTACCCATTCGCTAATTTAGTTGTACGCTTAAATTTATAAAGTTTCGGTAAGAAAGAGTAATTGCTCATCTGAACATGTGCGTTGTGGTGCAGCGGATATCGACTCGGAACGACAAATCGGGGGTGCGGAGTTCAAATTCTTGTTGAATTCCTTGCGCACAAATACCTTTGAGAAAGGTATTAATCCCTCCAGTTTTGGATTAATAATAGTTTTATAGCCTTGGTCGACAACCAATCTACCGCATAAAGCAATGGCAACCTACTGCAGGATAATCTTCTGCCCAGTCAGTCATGTCTCATTCGAGACATGATCACCCAAAGCGTGTATCACGTATGGCACTTAACTGACTGAACTGACATATATTGTACGCTAGAGCGGTGGGAAAGTGACAAAAGCTGAGATGCCAAGTTGTGATCAATAACATTGTAGATTCTTTAGATTTTATCAAGAATCTCTAAATACATAAAAGAAGCAAGAGACCAGATGTGATAGCAATATTCATTGCATGGACGAATGGTAAATTTAAAAATGTGTAAGGTAGATTGTGGCGATAAAATTTGTTTAACCGACCCAATGAACCCACTTGCCTATTTGCCTACCTAACAAGTGATTAAATATGTTTCCACTTCATGACAGCGGAAAATATTAGCGTGAGAAGGCGCAACGAATCACTGTACTGGAAGTTAGCATCAGTCATACATACCACTCAATTTGCAACAAAAAATATCTACAAAAGATAATATAATTTCTACAGAAGAAAAATACGGTAACCAGACTATAATTTTTTTAACAATACAATATCTATATATATATAAAAGGCAATCTGTGAGTCTGTGTGTGACTGTTCCCTATGCACGCCTACATTTTTTAAGCTACGCCATCCAAACTTTCTAGTGACACATATCTACAGGGAAGCCAAGTCAACACATACTTTTTGAGTTTAAGTTCAGCAATTTCAGCTTTTTGGCCAATGGTGCAAATTGTTTACATTTCCTCCGTAAAACATCTAAGATCTAAGATGGTTGCTGAATTACGTCACTGAAATCAAATCACACGTGTCAAACGCGACTAAAATATTTTTTATTAAAAAAAAATGAGCCTTTATATTTAATTTTTATTCCGACGTTTTAAAAATTCATTTGGTCAACAAAAAAATGTGAATATTTTCCCCGTAATTTTGAAACAAAAGAAATATCCAAAAATGTGGGCGTGCATAGGGAACAGTCAATCACAGACTCACAGATTGCCTTTTATATATATAGATTATATTTTAAGTGTCTGCAGCGAATTTAAACGTATTTGTTTCATCCGCTGAAGAAATTAAAATGTTCTGAGTTGCAAGGGCAAAGCCGGGCTATGATGCGTGTACATTTGTTTAAAAAGAAATTTTCCTGTCATTGACACGAAAAAAGTTTTCTAATAATTGCATAAATCTTCAAATATTCATTTTAATGATAAAGTGTATATGGCTTCAATATAAAGGGAAACAGATTTTAAATATATATATTTATAGAGCAAGATTGTTTTTCGCAATCAGCGCCAACATCCCAGTATGAAATCGTCTGCGCTACCAGCAAGATGAACCAAAATGGTTAACTGCGCTATTTATTTACTGTTTTGCACGCATTTGTATATATATATATATATATATATATATATATATATATATATATATATATATGGGGGGGTGATAGTAAAAATTCTATTTGGGAACATCAAATATTGTTTAATCAGCTTCTAAAATTAACCGGCTGCAAAACTTCTGGCAGACTCTCAAAATCTTAAGGCATTCACAGATGGCGGCGCTCTCCATCAGATTCGTCAACTGTCGGGGTCCCGCTTTCGAAACCGGCGCATTTCGTGAAATTTTGCCTGACGAGTATTCTTCGTTTCTTTCTTAACCATTCGAAGAATTTGGCTGCGCATTTTTGGCATCAGTGTAAAAAAAAAAGAAACTTTTTTGTATGTTGAACACCTGCTAAGCATCTGGCCACAATTCATTTAAGTATTGGGAATAAAATTATTTTAAAGCTCGAAGACAACAAACATTTGATGGAAGTGCACTGGTGACAAACATCTGGGGACAATTCCTTGCACTGATTTCGTATATATTTAAACAGCATGTGTTTCGGGCATAACAACGCCGTAAACAGAAGGCTTGAAGAATTTTATCTATATTTCATCTATATTTTCATTCGTTGATTCGTCTTTGAACAAGTAATTTGACTAATTACTAATTCATAATGGAGAAAAGTCAATATTTTCTTAACATCCTAATATAATTATTATATCTTGTTAGTGAGACCAGCAGTAACGTATGATTTTAAACCAAAGAAAAAGTATTAGAAAACTTTTTTAAAATTACGTTTAAAAAAGAAAAGAGAAACCGTAAGATTGTATACTGAACTTTATTTAATATTTATTCTTTTCTAAATGATTAATAAAAAAAATTGTTGCTGAATGCGGCGTTAAAGTAAATAAACAAAACATCACGTTACATTTTATTCAAATTTAAAAACTGAAATTCGTTCATGAATTTAATTGTTCCAAATTTGAAAACAATTTTTTAAGAATTATAATCAAAATTATTTTTTAATTTGCATGTTTTTATTTCAATTTTAACAATTATTCTGTAAAGTTACAATATTGTAATTATTAAGTGATTATTACTTACATACAGCAACAACTGAATTATGAATTAGGGAAGAAAAAATAATTGAATAAACAAACAAATTACAAGGAAATGATGAATAAATAAAACAGTTGAACATAAATAAGAAACAAATAAATTAAATGCAAACAATCAAATAAATTAGATGCAAACAATAAATAGATTTAAAAATCAAATAATACTTATAGAAAAATACGTTACAGATGTACAATTTAGCTCAATGTTTGAAGTTTTCTTTTTTTGCTTAACTTGTTACGAGAACAAAAATTATTTAAAGAGCATTTGTAGAGCTCCAGATAAAGATAAAGACAATAGTCCGATTCTTAAAGATAAAGACAATAGTCCGATTCTTTCTGCTTTTTCTATATTGTGACCCTCATCACAAGTGTCAACATTAAAAAGAAGCTCATTATCTGCCAAAATATTTAATGTTGTATGCATGGCTAATTTCCTTTGATTTATTGAATGAAGAAAAGAAGAGTTTTTTATCAGCTTACCAATGACTGCATAATTATATAAAACAAAATTTGTAGTTGTATCATTAGGATATAAAAGAGAACTTCTATTCTTCTTCTTCTTCTATGTGCCCTGTCCCTTCAGGACGTAGGCGATCATGGATCTCCACGTCTCCCTATCCCTTGTGGCTCTTAGTATGTTTGCTCCTGTTGCTCCTGGCAACCCCCGTTCCGTCATCCACCTGATCAGACCCTGCAAATATGTTATCCGCTGCCTTCCTCTGTCTCTCCTTCCTTCTATCTGTCCAGTCAGTATCAGGTTCTCCAGGCTCTCCTTCCTCATTGCATGTCCCAGGAAGTTCAGTTGTCTCTTCCTGATGCTCAGCATTAATTTCCTTTTTGTTGCCATTCTTTCTAACACTTCGTCGTTGCTTGTATGCTCAGTCCACGATATCCGTAGCATCCTTCTGTAGAACCACATTTCGGCCGCTTAATCCCCTGTTTTTTCCACATTATTTCTTAAATATTAAATCTTTGCAACTATTGAAATTTTCTTAAAACTGCATCACAGCAATAACCTGCTAAGTATAGTATTACAGGAAGAACTTCCCTACATTTATTAACATCATCCTCTTTAACATCAATTCTAAATTTATACGCGCCTAACACTTGCTCCTCTGTCACTTCATCCCAGTTTGGTTCTTGTAAATTCTTCAATTTTAATATATTGCTGCTTAAATGGTAAGCTCAATTTTAAAATAGATAGCATTGTAATTTTTTGCACACTCAAACATTGCTGCTTAAATGGTAAGCTCAATTTTAAAATAGATAGCATTGTAATTTTTTGCACACTCAAACATTGCTGCTTAAATGGTAAGCTCAATTTTAAAATAGATAGCATTGTAATTCTTTTCACACTCAAACATTGTGTTAACCATAAAAGCAATTAAATATCAGATAAGCCAACAATATTACCACTCTTATAATCAAAATAAGATTTAAAATTAATTTCATCAACAAGTAAAGATTCTATGGTGTCCTTCTGCACTAGTAACTTAAATTTATTTCTAATATATATGGGTGGAGGGGATTTGAAAGTAATATTAACAGAAACCACAGCATGATGAGAGTTTCCAAGAGGGAAAAGCTTCATAACATGGCAAGAGTCAGGGATAGAAGTTAAACAGAAATCTAGCAGTGAGTCAGTTCCATTAGAATTATTATAGAGAGAGGCGTTGGAAAATCAACTACTTGCGTAAAGGATTCATGATATAGACACCAGCAAAATCTGTGACTGAGTTTTCCAGCCACTTGGCATGGTGGGCATTGAAGTCTACAAAACAAATATATGAGCGAATGGATAATAGGAAATGGCCTTATCTATATTTTTAGAGATGCTGTCAAGTACGAAACAGTCAGGAGATGAAGGAGAGTGGTAGAGAACGAAAAAATAGCTAATCGAGCTTAGTAGAGAGAGATGGAGACACGTGTAGGACTGATCAGGAGGTTCAAGAGAAATCATCCTAGCTAGAGGGAGATGTTCGCTGACATAAACACTAATTCCATGCATATGGATATTGGAGTCCTTCTTAAAGAGGAGAAAGTAACTAGAGATATAGAAATCAGAGGAAGGAATAGAGGAGTCAAGGTTAGTTTCACAGAGAGCTGTCAGGTGAGTTTACTTTTATTAAGTATTCAACGCTGCAAAAGTTTGTATGGATAGCATGGACGTTCGAGAAAGAGAAATTAATAGGTTTAGATTATTTATATTTAGCTGATTTAGTTTTAGTTCTTATTTTGCGTGATGTCATAATTAATGATTTTTTTTTTTTGGTTTTTTGGTAAGGACAGGCCTAGATTAGTAGTATCAGTCGATTGTCAAATGCAACATGTGTAGGAAAGAAACTGGCGCAGACTGCAGCATAATGTTGCCTCAGGGTTGCCCACTGGAAGCACTTGCAGGGACACCCATCCATGCGCGATATGGCACGACAAGATAGTCCGATATTATTCAACTGTTGATCAAAGCAGCCTCTCAAGACGCTACGCAAGAGTTCAGGCTCCTAATTACCAGTCGAAAGCAGCAACCAAGAAACTGCCAACCCTGTATACTCAGAATGAAGAGACGTAGCCACTATCCACACACATTGCGAAGACATTACAACAACACTACTATTTAGACCTAAGGAGAGGAAAGAAACCGGAACACCTTCCTAAACAGGAAACAAAGAATGAGCCTCCACTCCTGTTCAAAAGAGGAGGAAGGAGTATGAACCGGGTGATAGTAGGATCTAGCTACTCCAATTAAAAAATGTAATAAATAAATAAATAAATAAATAAATAAATTTAAAAATTAATTAATTAAAAACAAATAAATTAAAAATTAAACATTTCCAAAGTTTTAATTTAGTTAAAGTCATGAGTCTCTCAGTAATCACTACAAGAGAATTTTAACATACCTTTTCTTAGAAATTTAAATAAAAATTTTTAAAAAAGAACCCTTCCTGTCTGGACGCCTAAAAGAGCTGACTGAAATCTTAACTGAGACAAGTATATTTTAAGATTTATCCAATGCTATATGCGACAAAACATAGAAAAATGAATAAATTTATATATAAATATTACTTTTTAAAATTGAAAGCTCAGAAAGAAAAGAATCAATCAAGCTTACCAGAGACGAAATCAGCTGCCATCAAAATTGAATTGAGTGAAACTTTAAATTCATCATGGTGAATTCCATTTCACTTTTTATTCAGTTGTTAATTCAGTTGGTCTCAGGCTTCATTGACCGGAGTGAGAGAGCGGAGGGAGAGATAGGAGGGAGAGCGGAGGGAGAAATAGGAGAGAGAGCGGAGGGAGAAATAGGAGAGAGAGCGGAGGGAGAGATAGGAGAGAGAGCGGAGGGAGAAATAGGAAAGAGAGCGGAGGGAGAAATAGAAGAGAGAGCGGAGAGAGAAATAGAAGAGAGAGCGGAGGGAGAGATAGGAGAGAGAGCGGAGGGAGAAATAGGAGAGAGAGCGAAGGGAGAGATAGGAGAGAGAGCGGAGGGAGAAATAGGAGAGAGAGCGGAGGGAGAAATAGAAGAGAGAGCGGAGGGAGAGATAGGAGAGAGAGCGGAGGGAGAAATAGAAGAGAAAGCGGAGGGAGAAATAGGAGAGAGAGCGGATGGAGAGATAGGAGAGAGAGCGGAGGGAGAAATAGGAGAGAGAGCGGAGGGAGAAATAGGAGAGAGAGCGGAGGGAGAAATAGGAGAGAGAGAGTGAGAGAGTAGGGGTGTCAGAAAATTCAAGTTCTTACAGCTTCAAAGAAAAATAAAATATAGCAAGTGTTTCTTGCTGCCTAACAACACTCCAGTAATTTCTATCAAGAAAATTTAATTTCCCTTCTACACCATCAATATTATGGAATTTCTTTTGTTTTATATTCTAAGTCATCAGTAATACTTTTATCTAACGCACCTTTAAGGGCAAAATTCTCTAGTCGAATTCTCCCATAAATATGAGGGACAGTTTGGAATAATTCTATGGATAGCACTATCCTGAAGATACGTTTTTGAAGTCTGACTGCAATTTTGACACCTGTTTTTTGCCAAACGCTGACAATTCTTTCCTTATGTCCTCCGATCAAAAATGTAGTTCGCATACCTAAAAAAAATTTAAAAAGCAAACTTATTTTAAATTCTTGCGAAAATCTAAGAGAAAATTAGTCAGCAAAAATTTACAATATGAAGCATTTTCCTTACAATTCTAGGAAAGGTGAAGTGTTTTGATATTTTTAAGGAATATGATTTAATTTATTAATTCGACAAAATGATTATATGTGACGAAGCTAAATACAAATGAACAGATAATTTTTAACATTTATACAATTTTAACTCAAAATAATAAGTAAAAAACGTTTTTATGAATAAAACAATTGAAAAAATTATTAGACTATTAGAACTATTTTTATGAAAAATATTTCTTTAGAAATTTATGTCGAAAATTTCTTTAAATATTTTTTAATGAGAGTCTAGCTTTTAAAAATTTTGGACTTTTCTTTTTAATCTGTTGCGAATTGCAAAGACATGAAATTAATTTAATCCTTAAAGTTTCTTTTATTTACGAATAAAACAATTCTAAAGAAATGTTAGAATTATTAGTTATATTTTATGTCTATAAAATATTTCTTTGTGAATTTATATCGAAAATATATTTAATGTTTATACTTAAAAAATTAGGTTTTAGCTTTTGAAAACAACGCGAGCAATAAAGTTAAAACATGAGTCTCTCTTAACTTTCTCGCTAGATTTATATCTTAACTTTGTATTGTGAATTACAAAGATATGAAATTGATTTAATCATAAAAGTTTCAGTTAAATTTACTCATTTTTTTTAGATAAAAATTATACTCGCTCTACTGAATTTAGTAGGCATAGAATTGTCTCTTATCTAAACTTATTTATAAATGGAACTTTGTCTGTGTGTGTGTCTCTGTGTGTGTCCATTACCTATAGACTCCGAAACGGCTGAACAGATTTTCTTGAAAGTACTATAAGTGCCTGCGAGTGTTCGTAGCTAGGTTTTGTGTCGAGGTACCCCTGATAAATATCGAAAATCGATAATCAAAAAAATCGGGTTATAGAAGGAGTTGTCCGATTTTAATCAAATGATACACTCATAGACAAAGACATAAGAAACGATATTCAGAAGTTTCAAGGTTGCAGTTCTTACAATAGTGCAGGAAATCGATAATATATATATATATATATATATATATATATATATATATATATTGCAAGATGTTTGTGTGTCTGTTTATCTGTCTGTATGTCCTTTATAGAAATCTACAATTTTTATCCGATTCTCACCAAACTTCACACAAATATTCTTTAGACTGAGTCTGAGTTCCAGGAACATGGATTAGTTTTAAAGCTTTCATTACACCCGAGCAACGCCGGGCTATACTACTAGTGATATTATAAATCCAAACATCAAATAATTCTTTATCTTTCGTAAAGAAAATATATGAAATAGTTTGAAATATAAAGCTTGCATAACGCATGTTTGTTCAGCACTCACAGATCCTACCTGTGGTTTACAGTGCAAATATGCTGAGAAATTATGTGGACCTTATTCACAGTTTTCGAGAGATAGCGCATCTTCGTGCTAGGAAACTTATCGACAGCTTACAAAAAGCATTCGAACAGTTACATCTACCCAGTTTCGTGCACAAGGCTTGGGTCGATCCGTGGGGTGTTTTAAACGCACTTTCCAAAGGTGCCGCACGCTGGGATCACCTCCCCAAGCCAATAGTATCAAAAAGTCATCTTCCTGATAAATGTTATAAATGCTTTAAAGATTTAAACCTGGGTTTCATAATCGACCTGTATGTCCCTTATCCGGAGAAGGATGTGCGATGAAGAAAAAAATTCGATATGGCCCTTAAACAATGTCCTTCATAATGAGACCGAGTCAGAAATTTGTTTCATCATTTCTAAAGTTCCCTCTATTCAAGACTGAGAGCCACTTGAGTTAGAAAATTACTAAATAAGATGTGTGATATGAAAGAAAGAGATCATAAAAAGTGAAACTTATGAGAATAAGGATAGATAGCGATGCACATTGACTTAAAGAGATTAAGATTTGTTGTGGATGTTGGTTGCCAATTTGTTGTGGACGTGTGTCGAAACTTCGCTGCAAAGTTGTAATGATCGGTTTGTGCCGGAAGTAAGACACGGAACGCAGGAAGTAGGTTCAAAACAGTATATTAGTATAAGAAGAAACAAGATATTCAAAGGAAGTGTTGATAATAAGTAATTAGAAATAAGTAAGTCCTAAGGTATTACGCTGCGTATTGTCTGACTAGTAGTTGTCGTTAACTGCCGTTAACTGCCTTCATTAACTGCTCTCCCGGAAGTCACGCAGGCAACTACATATAACAAGAGGAAGTGTACATTCCTCGTAGAAGGACACCATAACAAGATTGTAATGTTTTGGGGAAGCATTTACGTACGAGTTTGTTCCACAAAGTAGCAGTCGTTGAAAGAAAAAGTTGACAGAGTGAAATTTTTCCATTACAAACGAAATACAAAGATAATGAAGATAATTTGACAACGTGGAACTATTTATATTGTTCAGAGTATTGTCCTCATCTTTATCGTTATATTCACGACGTTGTGGCTGTTATACGCTTCGTCCTTCTTCATGAGCTGTACATTAGAATTTCGAACTGAACTTTTAATTTTGTCCACCTGAAGAAGGCCGGGGCGTACAACGTCCGAAACGTCGTGAATATGACAATAAAGATAAAGACAATAGTCCGAAAAGTGTAAATAATTACAATACCTTACCTCAGAAACATAGATATATACCGTGGACTTAATTGGAAAGGTTTGACTGGTGGGAATAAAGAATTTGCCATGGAAAAATAACAAGTGATTAACAATATGCTTACGACGATGCAGTTGTGGTAAAAGAACTTTAAAGTGTAAAATAAATCTCCTCCACAAGTCCACTTAAACGATTTTGATCTCTATCAAGAATTTAGCTTGAGAAGTGAATATCTCCACGTCAGATATGGCAACAATACTTTATTTTTGATCTAATCTTTTGTAAAGAAAAAGTATGACAAGGAGTCTTGTACTTTCCGGAACGATAGAATTAACCACATATTGTTCAAGTATCTTTAATAATGGATGATATATATGAGCTTCGGTTGCAGTCTGGAGTGAACTTGATTCTCTACGTTCAAAGTATCAAGCCTCATTGTGAGTGCAACTGTTCATCATCACTGGAGAAAATGCAAGGTCTATTTATGTAATCTCGTGCTTATTTTTAAATAATCTTTGATTTACATATATGATGAAGCTTAATTATATTAGACTGGATAAATACACAAAGAAGGACCAATCCAGTATGACGTTTCGAAGCTCTCATAGATCATAAAACTAACTAACCAAAGAAATTTGTTTCAGTTTATGTAATCTAATGCATCGTGTCTAATATTACTTGACTTAGATTAGCAAAGAAAGATAATTCAGTTTTGGCATCTTTTCGCATAAACAGACTTATTTTAGAGAAATTTATTTATTATCAAGGACTACCATTCCGCAGACACTGAATATCCTTTCCCCAAAAAAAGGTCAGTCTCATTCTTCGTGACAAACGTTGCAATAGATCTTCGATATCTGTTTAACTCGAACATTGACAAACCAGCTAGTAGAAGAGGGAAGTAAAGAAAATAAACAAACCCCAATCTTTCTGGTTTTGCTGTCTTGAGTTTCATTCGAGTGAGTACCTTGGCGCAGCCCCTTTGATCTTGACAATATCAGCATTGTATCTTCCTTAATATTATCATGCGGTTTGTCCTGGGTATGACAATAAAATACATCCGACAGCAAAACCTCTGATTGGAATACTGAATGTTTATGAAGGACATTGAACCCCCTCTTAACTGCTGTTGTTCCTAGGTTCACCCTGACCTGAGGTGATAGCACCTGTTACGGTCCCAGCTATGGGCAAATAGTGAACACCCAAACAAAATCAACAGTACCGGGGCGAGAAAACGGAGAACCGAGTTCGAATTCCAGTTGAATTCTTTGAATTCACTTACGCGCAAATACCCTTGGGAAAGGTATTAATCCATCTCTTCTCTCTCCAGCTATGGGTTAAATAGCAGGACAGATTGGGCTCTACAGTTTTGGTTAGCAACCAGTATAACATAGAAAGTAATGGCAACCTAATGCGGGAAAATCTTCTGCCCGGTCAGTCATGTCTCGAAAAAGACATGATCGCCCAACTTGTATCATGTATGACGCTTAACTGATTGACATTTTTACAGTAAAATTCCCAACAATACATTTTTATAGTAAAATGACAATCAATTTACAGCTGAGATGTCTTGATATAACCGTAAGTTCAATGTCAACATTTTTTCTCGCTCTTCTCGTTTGTGGAACTCTCTTCCAGCTCCATGCTTTCCAGCCAACTTTAATCTGCAAGAAATTAAAATATTTATCACTATCTACTATCATGTTTACCCTTCTTTTGTTTTTGCTCATTAATGTTCTTGTTTTCAAATTTTTCACAAACAGTAACCCCTTGTATCTTAGGGGCTTTACTGCCTTGCTCGAGATTAATTTATAATAAAATTAACAACAATATTTTTTTATAAAATTTACTATCAGCACATTTTTATAGTGAAATTACTGGGATTACCCTTATTTTTAAAGTTACCAACAATACATTTTATTATCTGCAAACTATATATCCAAAAATCCTGTCTTGAAAGTATAAAATTATGTTCAAAATATCTGTAGTTGAAGGCATAAACTTGCGTACAAAATATTTAGATTTCGACATTAAATAACCTATAGAGTTGATATGCTGTTAAACAAAATCAACCGACAACAATTATCATGTGGCTCTCTTGGGCACGCTTTTTTTTTTCAATCTGTTAATGGTTTAAACAGGCAGACACGGGCGAAGCACACAGCAATCATCTGTCACACTTGGATAACTTTAGCTTTCTTTTCCCTTGCAGTCAACGAGCATCGAAGAATCATGTATGCCTCATCATGCTTCAGAAAACACTGCAAATATTACAAACGAAAAATAAGTAACACTTTCTTTTTCTGGTATCTAATTTAAAAAACGTCTGCGTAGTGCAACCAAGCTTAGCAACAATAACGACTGACTTTTACAAAAGCGAAGGCCCCTTCTTCTGCATGTAACAAATTTAAGTGACAGATTAAAAAAGATATGAGGATAAAAAAAATACTTGCAGAAAGGTGATGCGAATATCAGGGACTAAACATGTAAATAACGAGGAAGTTTTAAGGAAAATGGAAGCAAATAAGAACACTTCAACTGAAAGAGACACTTGAAATTTCTAAGACAGACATTGAGGAAAAACGGATTGGAAAATATAACACGCATGACTCCTTATAACTCAGAAGAGAGTAGCGAATAAACAACCTAGCAAGTTCGGATAAATCGTTCTCAGAACAAAAATTTGAAGGGGTTACTAAAGTTTAGCTATTGATTCAATGTAATGGTTCCAGTTGTGGTTAAAAGAAGATGAGGCCCAGAATGCACAGTGTATTATTTTCAGAGAGATTCGCTTGGTCCATGCTTATGAGAGGCAGAAGAGACTGCCTGTGATGGTTGACAGATAGCAGCAGCTTCGTTTTAGAAGCATTGAAATTTACAAGTTATTTCTTACCCCAGTCTACCACAGAGTGGAGGTCCTTCTCAAGATCAGCAGCGAAGTTATGTTTTTCCGCCTCGCCAGACATGATTGCCTATGTCTTGAAGGAACACGGCACATAAAAGAAGTGTACGAGATACGTAAACTTAGGAGAAAATTTTGAAAAAAAATATTTAAATATCATATATAATATTTAGCAAGATAGCTTCCCTGTGCCCTTTCTATAAATTCTTACATGATAGTCTTTTATGAACTTTCCTTTATGGTACCTCGATTTTATTAATCTAAGCGCAGTACTATATTGTCGGGAAGGTCTCATCATTTTACAGATGAAATTGCTAGATGTTACCGTAAATAATGTGCTAACATTTTCTTCTATCACACTTCTCGATTGTGGAGATATCTTCCAGCTTCTTGTTTCTCAGTCAACTTTGATCTTTAAAATATTTAAATGCAAAGTCAACCGTTATCTTCTGTATTCTTATTTTCATTCTTGTCCCTTTATTGTCCTCTATCCATTATGATATATTTTTTCATATTCTGTAACAATCACCTACCCCTTGCGTCTTAGTGGCTTTATTTCCTTGAAATGATTTTATAAAATATATAAATGAAAAATAACTAAGTCTAAGTTAGTTAAAATCGATTTTTATAACAATAATGATTTATAACGATTTTGTGTTATTTTTAGAACTTTCTGTGAAGGTTTTACGTTCAGTAAATTTATTGCAAGCATCCATTTGAATATTTTTGTTATTATATTTGCGCACATTTGGTTTTATATGAGAGGAATATTTGTTTAATATTAACTTCTACCAATCATGGCGTCCCATGCTGAAAATGACACGTGATGGAAATTAGTTTAGTAATTTCATTTTCTGATTTGTTACTAAATGCGCCAATTTCAACCGGCATGTTCACCAAACATATACATCATTCGAACTCTCTTCATTAAATGATAAGGACTAACCGTTTCTTGTCGAATACTATTTCCAGATTAAACGACTAGTCCATGTAACTGACTTCCTACAATATCTAATGACTTTTCATCCCACGGATTTCTTTTCAAACTGCTAGGCAGTGAAAACGGATGACAGCCAAGAGCAAAACGGATTCATTACAGTTTATTCTTTGAAAGCACCTGTAGGGACAGCAGGCTGGGATCTTTCGTTTCATCTTTCGTTTGTTAATTGTCAGTATATTAACACCAAGAAATTTATATTCGTCATAAAACAGTCAGACACAGTATCGTTATCAGTGATTTACGACGTTTAACGTGCACATGAAGAAAACGCCCGGACTCTGCGTGCTTTCCGGTTAGTCTTTTTTTTTTCTTCTGGTTAATATTTACGGTACAAGATCAATTTGGAAAATCCAAGGTAGAAAGATTTTATTAGGATAATCTTCCAAATGGATACAGTTAGGTTTCCTTGAAAATTGGCATCCGAGGGTTGACCTTCTATTTGGGTGCAAATACAGTCGCAAATATTTGGAATGTTGTTTTTGTATAAATAGATAAATTATTTTCCCATAAACGAAACGTTGCAAAACCATCACTACTTTATCGCTATTTCAATGGAAACTGTTCAGGTGAACTATATTCATTAGTTCTACCATTTCTAACCTTCACGGTTAAGACCCGCAATGTAACGAAAATTGTAACGAACTATCCCAATTCCCAATGTATTCTATTGGTGAGAGGCAAGTTCCACTGTAGCAACTTCTTTCCGTGATCAGCTGCTTTGTGAAACCGACTCCCAATAGGATGCTTCGCCAATCATTGTAATCTTAACCAGTTCAAGTATAAATTTAATCATTATCTTCACATATACCCCCATAAACTGTGCCTTATACTTGGTGACTCTCTAACTTGAGTAGATTTGAAACTTTTTACAGGGTGAACATTATTTAAAAAATAAAAGGATACATACTACCACACGGAAGTGAAACGTGTTGTCTGTAAAAGTTTTTCCACTTTGTCCCATTGTTACCAAATAGATAGATAGATGTGTTTTAAAAGTTAAGCAAAATATTAAAAAACACAATATTGATTAGAAACGAAGAAAAGATTACTGGACTGTTCTGTCACATCGGTCCTCCCATATGGCAGAGGATGCTGGAAAATCATCTCAGCAGAAATATGGCTCTACAGTAAGACGCTGATTCACCGAACGTGTGAACAACGACGAAGTTTTAAAGAAAATGGAAACAAAAAAAAATTATTGAAATTTCTAGAGTACATAATGAAGAAAGCGAGCTTGGAAAATTAAACACTCACGGGATGTTTTGAAAGCAAGAGGGACATAAACCCACAGCGTTTAACCCACCAACTAAGCTTATGTAGATGGATGATACAACAAGGTTTAGAAGAAGAGCTACAAAGAACAAGAAACGGTGGAGAACCATGATCTCCAACGTCCTAAAAACGCATGAGACGTAGAAGAAAATGGTGAAAATTAGCAAAGAGATTTCCATTTTTATTCAATGCTCTACATTTGCAGCCTTGTGCTAAAAAAATTGACATTAGTACACAGCTGTTGCTAATTTGCTTAAACGATCATAGATAATTTGCTATAGAAGGGTATAAATTGTCCGCTAATGTGACTCAGTATCAAACTCGACTGAGGTTAGTTAGTGTCCAAAATCAGTACTTCGATTAAAAATTTTATTTTTAAATATGCTAATAGATTTAAATCTGAGGTTAGAAGAATTTACTGCATCCATTTTTAAAGTGGGTCGAGAGTGAGCCAAATGGTACCTACTGGATCAAGATGTTTCGTATGTTTGCCTCTAACGCTCGTTCTTTTGTGTGTTTTAAACTAAGAAAAGCATATCATAGTATAATAGTTTGAAAGCTTGTATCTCATACCAGTTCGCGTTCGTAATGAGTTTTGTGTATCCCATTAGGATCGACTTTTACCAGACTAAGTTTAGTTTAAATGACTGCACATAATAAAATAATAAACGCCAACTTGATTTGTGCAAGTTTGGAAACGATACATTTATTTATTTATAAAACTCTTTTTTTTTTAATTCGAAGAGCACAGTATATTCGCTAATATTCAGAATCTTATGTTATTTTAAAGATTTTCTTTCTATCGTTTTACAAGAAAGCTATTAATAATGTTTTTGTTCGTAACAATTTCGTTTTTAGCCTTGTTTACTACTTCGTTTGTCTGTTTTTCTTGCTGTCATTTTTTTCTCCGCTCTTTTTTCTTGTCGTCTGCTTTCAGTCATTCTGTTTCCGTAGTTTATTTCTTCTTAATACTTGTTACTTTTAAAATTCTTATTTACTTACGCATACTTACGTTTTCATTCAGCCAGCTCTCACTTTCTCACTATTTCTCTCTTTCTCATTCTCCCTTTCTCTATATCTCTCTATCGTTTTCTCTTTCAGCTTGAGTTTGTTGTTAGGTAAGAAAAAGTGCCATTTCCCTAAACAAAGGGATATATTTCAGATCTTGACGTGTCGGCCGCTTATGGTTGACGACTTTGCAAGTCAATCATTTCTCTTGTCTTTTTTAAGCTTTTGTTTTTACAATAAGGTTCACACGAACTAGAGAGTTTCGTTAAAGAGTAGGTTATTTAGAAAAGGGGGGAAGATAACTCTAGACTTGAACAGTTTAAGACTGTAGTGATCAGGGAAACATCCTCTTGGGAGTCTGTTTCACGGAGCAGTGATTCGTGAGAAGCTGTTTGATGGGAACTTACTTTTCGCAGAGAAAATATGCAGGGAATGTGGGTGTTTTGCTTCAATGTAAGTGGCATGGCTGGTCCTCGAGGTTAAGGTTGAACACACCTCATTCATGAAAACCGTTTTAAAAGCAGCCCTCTATACTGAGTGGATTTCAAGCCTTGTATTAAGGGCATTTTAGTATTAAAAAATTACACACGTTCTGCAAATTATAAAACAACTGAAAGAAAATCAATTACTGGAAACAATCATTTTTTCTCAGACTTGCTACTAAATTGCTTCTGCCTACAAGAATCGTTGATGTTCAAATCTAAAAAAGCAAAAGAAAAACACCTCACTGGATGAATTACATACAAAAAAAAAAACAGTAAAAGAATACATTCGTCGAAATATACACATAACCGAAGTAAGAATTAAAAAACTGGTCTTTGTAAAGTAATGAAAATGACTTATCTAAAACTTTCAGACCCCCAAGAAAAGCCAAAGAATGTATCAGTTTAAGCACAGTGACAAAAAATAGAAAGGATGAGGATATTAGTCTGTAGAACTCGTTGTTTAATGACAATAATTTATTCTAAAATTTCAGGCAATTTCTAAAAAGAATACAACATTGGAATATCGTTTCGCCTACGATCACCGAAGTTAAGCAACGTCGAGCAGGTTCTTATGACTTGAAAAAGTTGGTGAAACATACTACTTCTACCCTTCCAGCCATCATGGTCACCACGGATTGATCCACAAGACACGCTTGTTATTATCGCTCTATGGCAAGCGCACGAGATAGTTACGATGCTTTACATGGTTCGGCACAAAGTCACAATAGAAGGGTACTAAGCACTACACTACGCCTCCTCGGCCTTACCCTCACCTCAGACCTCAAATGGAACCACTATATCGAATCCATAGCTAAATCTACGGCTAAGAAGGTTGGGTCACTATGTCGATCCAGGATGTTTTTTCCGCCTGAATCCATCCTGCATATATACAAGTCAACCAACCGTCCGTGCATGGAGTACTGCTGCCATTTATGGTCAGGCGCCCCTGCCGTTCTCCTCAGTGTTCTCGACGGGCTCCAAAGGAGAGTCTGTAATGTGATAGGTTCTGATCTGGCGGCTCGACTGCAGCTACTTCCCCACCGTCGAAATGTGGCCTCCCTTTGTCTGTTCTATAAATACTCTCATGGCTTCTGCTCGGACGAACTTAAGTCACTGGTGCCTCCTCAACAGGTGTTTACTCGTGCAACCAGACTGGCAACTTTGTCCCACCCATTCACAGTCAGGTTAGCCAAATGCAGACGACAATTCTACTCCTTCAGCTTCTTCTCTCGCACTTCCCGCCTGTGGAACTCGCTCCCATATTCTTGCTTTCCTGACGGCTACAACCTCCAGAAATTTAAATGCAATGTCAATACTCATCTATTAACCACTGGACTCTAGCTCTCTCCCCACCCCCGTATATCCTTCCCTTTCTCTCCACCTAGTATCTGTCATCGCACCTGCATTCTCAGCTTTCTATTGCTCCTTTCTATCTAGTTTGTACTCCTCACTCTTTTCTAATTAATCTTTTTACAGTTATGTAGCCCCCCGCTCATCAGTGGCATTTCTGCCTTGCTCGGGGTGAAATGATTAAAAAAAAACTAACAAATAAGTGATTTCGCCACTTAGATATTGTATGACATCATCAAATGAGCAGAATCAAATTAGCCTTTGAAGAAGAAAAAGAAAAAGAAAAAGAAGAAGAAAAGAGAGACGTATAAAAAAAATAAAAGAAGAAAACAATAAAAAATAAGAAAGAGAGAAAAAGAGGAAAAAGATAAATAAACAAAAAGTAAGAGATGTAGAAAAAAGATAGAAAAGAAATAAAATAAGAAAAAGAGAAAAGAAGTAAAAGAAAGAAGAGGGGGGTGTAATGAAAGAATAAATGATAAAAAGGTGAGAAAGCAGAGAGGGAGTAGAGAATTTGAAGAATAAGAAGAAGAAAAAAGGGAGGAAAAACAAATAACGTTTGAATTGGACTAATTACAACCTTATCAATCATGGCGAACTCTGGGGAAAACGGATCCAAACAGCAAAATTGAGTTCTGTTTGTGATTTGATTATGATGGGTTCACGCAGAGACAGACATGACTGATTGCCTGCCCACTTTCATGTTTTTCTTAAACAAATTAGATATAATTACGAAACAAAAGCTTATATAGATATTTTAACAACTGTTTCGTCAATAGCTTTCCTATGTCTTTTTCTTAGTATCTCTTACTCTCCTCTTTTTCTATCATACACTAATACACACACATATACACACACAACCACGCACACACACACACACACATATATACATATATATATATATGTGTGTGTGTGTGTACATACAGTAGCGAGCATAAAGATCAGAACGATGTTAAGAAAAAGTCTAAATGTAAAATAACTTTTTATTTTAAATCTTCATAGAACATTTTATCAAGGAAAAGTAAGGATATAA
The DNA here is from genome assembly GCA_037127315.1 of Ascarosepion bandense. Lineage (NCBI taxonomy): Eukaryota > Metazoa > Mollusca > Cephalopoda > Sepiida > Sepiidae > Ascarosepion > Ascarosepion bandense. The sequence continues at coordinate 2,661,090 of JBBBDQ010000740.1, read as the reverse complement.
AGGTAAATTATATAATTTCAAAATATCAATAAACTTATTTTGATAAAATTATAAGAATAATTATATAACATTCGAAAAAAAACGGATGATCAAAAACATCAGAACTATTCAAAAATCATACTATTATAAATGATACATCATATCCAAATAAAAATAGCGTTCATAATTCATTAGTATTTGATGTGAAAAGGCTTTACTTTCAATAACAGCTTGACATCTGATACATGAGCGAATTAATGTCTATATTCTCCCATTCTCCTTTCAAATTAATCCATAGTTCTTCAATGTTTTTTGGCTTCTTTTTTTTTTTTCGGTCTTTCATTTAGTAACTTCCAAACATTCTCAATGAGATTCATGTCTGGGCTTTGAGCAGGCCTCTCCATAACAGTAACATCCTCCTCAGAAAGAAATGTCTTAACAGACTTCGCCGTGTGACATGGCGCGTTATCATGCATAAATACAGCTGGTCGATTAATTGCAGTTCTCAAATTAGGTAGAACATGATTCTTCAATATTCCTTTGTATACAGTTGCGTTAATTTTACCCGTACCATCAGATGAAATCATACCAAACACCATCACATTTCCTTCTCCAAATTTAACACTACTTTTAGTGCACTGAGGCAAATATCGTTCCTTAGGACTTCGTCGAACGAACCTTCTCTCGTCACAAACGAATAGGTTAAACTTTAACTCATCGTTGAAATGAACACAATCTCACTGTTCTTCTGTCTATATGAGGTGTTTAGTGGCAAATTTCAATTGGCTTATTTGATTCTTTTTAGAGATGTAAAGCTTCATAGGGGCTACTCGACTGTTGAGATTTATTTCATTGAGTCTTCCTGAAATAGTGCGTCTTGCCAAGTTTAGCATTAATTCTTTTTTTATTCTTTACCAATCCATCTGCCTTCCTTTGCAGTAGTTTTCCTAGGCCTGCCAGGTGGTTTCTTGGATTTACATGACCCAGTGTTCTTAAGTTTTCTTAAAATAATATGAATAACACTTTTAGATTTCCCCACACGCTTTGAAATATGCCCAATTGAGAGTTTATCTTCATTACGTAACTTGACTATTAGTTTTCTAAGTTCCAATAACGTCAGATTTTTTCGCCATGTTTATAATACAAAAGCTAGTAAAGAGCCTGTGTGGTTTAGTAAAATACCCGATTTTATATTCTTACCCTAAAAACATTTTCAATAATGCAAAAAAATTATTCAATTTTATGGATTTGTTTAATCTTTCTGATGTTTCTGATTTTTTTTTTTGAGTGTTATATAATTATTCTTAGAATTTTATCAAAATAAGTTCATTGAACTTTATATTTTGGAATTATATAATTTACTTTTATATCCTTTTTTTTCCTTGACAAAATGTTCTTTGAAGCTTCAAAATAAAAAGTTATTTCATATTTAGACTTTTTCTTAATATCGTTCTGATCTTTATGCTCGCTACTGTATATTCGTCATCCACATACAATCCTGTTTTGTTGTATCACAGCTCATTAGTGTGGCTAAACACATCCACTTGCTTTAGGCCGGGATCAAAACTCTACCGATTTGGTGTCAGTCGGAGTCGCTGATCCCTAAGCCATAGGGGCATGGAATCAAAGAAGAGAAATTTTAGCGTGTTATAAATAAGCGGTGTATACATACGCCAGTCACCGAAAGAATTCAATATTCATACCAGTATTTGTTAACATCTTTTCCAAAACATTTGCATATTGTCAGTAAAAATATTGTCCCGCTCTGTAGTGACGATTTTTATATTCATTTGGCACAAGTACAGAACATTCTGAAATTAGATGGTCTATGGTTTCCTGATATTTTTCACAGAACATACATTTTGGATTCACACTATTATGTATTATATGTGCCTGAAAGTTCCTAGTAAAACGACTGGTCTTTTGCTGCAAGAATAAATCTTACCATTTTAGCTTTAATCTAGATGCTCACAACCATCAATGAGTGTTAATTTCATCAGCATCAGCTTTGTAAGTGCTTTCTATTTTTGCCATGCAAAGGTTTGTCTTGCCAGCGTTGTTTCATCCGTTCAAGAGCTTTGACCTTGGCATATTTTTAATTTTTTTTTTTTTTTTTTTTGCTGGAATAGTTGGTTCTTGGGTTCTGTTTTGATTTTCTAAAAATCTACTAAATGTAAATCTCGTTTGTATTTACAACTTTTTTCCGTGATTAAATATTTTTTCTTTCTGTTTTCGTGTTGTATCACTAATGATATCATCCAGTCATTTGTTGTTTCCATTTATACTAGTAAGCAAGTAGTTATTGTCTTGTATGACAAATCTAGCTGAATAAGACCTCTTCACCTTCTTTACGGGTTATGTATAGACGGTCTGAATCATCCTTTGTCATGTTTTATCGAGTAAAAAGCTTTCTTGTCTTAAACTCCATTCATCTGATATCAGAGTTCAATTCAAAATGTTGAAACTATATTGAACCATTGGAATGACAAGGTCATAATTCTGCTGAGAATTCAGTTCAGTTTTTAATATCAGTCGTACCCTCCTATAGTACACTTTACGCACTATTTCTTTCATTTTTTGATGGTGAATTCCTTCACCCTCATTTGAACCGAGATACTTATAAGCTACTTTGTGCTCTAAATCTTCTAAGCTAATAGAGTGATTGTCGAAAAACTGCGACTTAAGCACATCCATCCAAATCGAATTTCATTTAATTTTCTTTTGAGATATCTGATAGCTATATTCTGTCCTGTTAAGTTCACTGATTAATGTTATTAGAGATATAGAAAAATAGTTAGGAAGACAAAAAGTCATTTTGAAATATTCTTCTGGTGATGTTTATTTCACCAGACTTATAAATTTCATTTATATGATTAATGTAAAGCGATGTTTTCCATATCGACATACATTGTTTGATAAAATTGATTATGGTGAACCCATGTATCTATATAGTATACACTATTGAACGCCTTACAATAATGTATCTGGATAGTACTGAGATTTTTCTTCGTACTGAAGCCGTTTTGCAAGATCAAAAATAATTGCTCTTTACATCTGTAAAAGCCACATTTGCACCCTTTTGGTTCAAGAGGTAATATGTCATTTTTTCAAAGAAGGAATATAAGTTTGTAAGTAGTGGTAAGGCATGTAATTAGTCTGTAGTATTTTGTGACATTTCTATCACCATTTTTTTGAAGAAGGAAGGTTACCCACACCGGACTTTTAGTAGGATCATTGACCAGTCCTTGAAGTTCTTAGCCTACTTTTTTTGTGCTGTATTTAGATAATAGAGCCAAAAGCTAGGAATGTTATCTATTTCTGAAGATTTCCAATTGTGTGCTTTTTTTTCAGTGCACATTTATCATACTCTTCTGTGATTCCTACCATGTTTGTTCGTTTTATCTCTTGCGTAACCCGATTCGCTTCTTTGTTAAGTTCTTTTAAGCAAGACCATATTTTTCCCAGAGTGTATAACTTCTTCCATTGTTGGGTGGAGGGGTTGTCACTTAAATTTTTTGTTTGCCTATTTCTCTGTAAAATTTCTTCACATCAATTTGAAAAATCATGCTTGATAACTTGATCTTTTTTATAATGCCTCAGTTGTATTGTTTGCGTTATTTGTTTTTCTTTAGCTGATAAGATTTCATTTTCATTCGTAATTTTCTATTTTCTTCTGACTCTTCTGCCTTTTCTATTCCTTACATTTGTTTCTATTGCCAGTTCATCAAGTACAGATAATTTACTTCTAAGTTATACAATTGCTTTTCCAAAGTAGATTTTATTGTTTGTAAGACAACCTTTTTTACTTTCATTTTGAATTTGTAGTTGCTGCTCTTGCTGATGTATATACTGCTTTGTTGAGACTTATATGTGGATTTAAATCATCCAGAATTAATTTGAGTGTTGCATTGTAGAGTTTAATTTGTTTTGGGGTTATGCTTCGTTGGTTGTAATTTTGAGAGTTGTTTTCATTTCTCCATTTAAATATTTTCTGTTTGACACTTTTCTTCCCTGACTTCTTGGATACTATTCTTGTTTCTTAAAATAATTACGTTTAATGTGTTTTAGTCTCGTTTTATTGCTGAATTTTGTACAACTAAAATCACGCCTTTCTTCTTCTTCTTCTATGTGCCTTGTCCTTTCAGGACGTAGGCGATCATGGCCTTCCACGTCTCTCTATCACTGGTGGCTCTTAGCTCCTGTAACACCATGCAAACCCCCGTTCTGTCATTCACCTGCTCAGGCCCTTCAAATATGTTATCCGCTGCTTTTCCCTGTCTCTTTTTCCCTTCTTCCTGGCCTGTTAGTATCAAGTTCTCCAGGCCCTCTTTCCTCATTGCATGTCACAGGAACTTTAGTTGTGTCTTCCTGATGGTCAATATTAATTTCATTTTTGTTTATAAATTTTCAGAATTATCTTCACAGTGATTGGTGTGCATCTCAGTTTCTTCATTATTATCTGTGGTTTGTTTGATGTTAGTATTTTTATGTCTATCTCTGGCCCCCTTTCATGTTCTGTTGATTAACCTATTCTGCTTGCAGGTTTTTTTTTTAAATTTCAGCATCGTTCAATTGGCTATTTCTCAAGATATAATTTCTTACATTGGCTAGTTTATTTTCATCTATGTACTTTCTAATTGTTTGCCCAAACTTTTCTCGACAAATAGATCTGAAGGCGAATTGGCATTCCAGAAGTTGTTTAAAATATTAAGAAACAGAACAATTTCGCTAGAAACAAAGAAGAGAGTACTGGATTGCTATGTGATGTCAATTCTTCAATGTGGCAGTGAATGCTGGACAATATCATCAAAGATGAAGAAAAAACTTGAAGCAACTGAAATGTGGTTCTAAAGAAGGATGCTGCGAATATCATGGATCGAGCATGTGAGCAATGATGAGGTTTTGGAAATGATGGAAACGAAAAGGAAATTCATACTGAGCATCAGGAAGAAACAGCTGAAGTTCTTGAGACATGTGATGAGGAAGGAGGGCTTGGAGAACCTGATACTAACAGGCCAGATATAGGGAAAAAGAGACAGAGGCAAGCAGCGGATAACATATTTGAAGGACATAATCAGGTGGATGATGGAACGAGGATTGCATGGTGTAACAGAAGATGTGCTAAGAGCCACCAGGGATAGGGAGACGTGGAAAGCCATGATCGCCTACGTCCTGAAAGGACAGTGCACATAATAGAAGAAGAAATCAAATGTTTGGCGACTAAATATTTTTTGAGTTTTGTATAACGCTTTATAGAATGCAGTTGTAACGAGTTTATACTACTCATGATATCATTGTACCTTTTCTTTCTTTAAATGAATGGTTGCGGATCTAATTGAAGAATTAGCAGGAATATCATTGAGATTACCCCGCTTGTAAGGACCTGAAGATTCATTATTTGCGTAGGGGTTTGTTCTTATGGCATATTTTTCAACTTCAGATATGTTCCCTCATGTGGGACGGGTTCCCTGTTTATCCACTGGAAGCACCATAATGGAATTTTGGTTTGAGTTCTCATATTTTTTTTTAATCATTTCACCCCAAGCAAGGCATTCCACTGCCACTATTGCGCATGGGGCTACGTAGGGAAAGGTAAAGAGAAGGAGTGGTTAGACATAGGGAATGTCAGGAGGAAGGTGATAGATGAGTAAGGATACCGAGGATGAAGGTTGGGCAGATGGGAAGAGTGTTTGATAGAATGGGAGCAGGTTAGTGTGTTAGGAGGTGTCTATTGACCTTACATTTAAACTCCTGGAGATTGTAGCCATCGGGGAAGCAATCGTGTGGAAGGGAATTCCACAGTCGGGAAGTGCGAGGAAAGAAACTGTTAGAGTAGAAGTTGCGGTTGCATTTTATCGGTTTCACTGTAAAATGGTGGGATCTAGTTGCTAATCTAGTATCTCGTGCAAATTTAGGGGGCACCAGTGATCTAAGTTCATCGGAGCAGAAGCCGTGAAAGTATTTATAGAAGAGACACATGGAAGCCACGTCGCGCCTGTGGAAGAGAGACTGCAGGCGGTCTATGGTTCGGACAAGTAACGCACGGGTCCAAAAGTCCACCCAAAATTGCCAGTCACGTTGGGTAATGATCTTTTATACTGACGGGATTGAATTGCGAGTTGTTGTTTGGAGTTTTCTTTCTCCTAGATGGGTTTCCAAGAGACAGAGAAGCGACTTGAATACACAAAGAAAGACGTTGGGAAAAAAGCTATTCAACGAAACAAGACATTGTTATCCTAGAGCATTATGTTTAAATAATATATTATACATTTATAACTATGACAAAAAGGAGATTGATTATTTTTAATTATCCTTTATTGTTGTTGCTACAGCTCCTGCCAATTAGATTAGTTATTAATTAATTAATATAAATACTATTGTTGTTGATACCATCGCTAGTTCTTTTAACACAATTAACTATCAAAAATTTAATAGAAAAAGAAAAATTCGGATAATAGAGTTTAGAATGTATACGAAGGATAACGTATCCCACTATCAAATTAAAAAACAATGAATAATAATAACAAAAATGTCTACAACTTTTTTAAGATTAAGTAAAACATCCATGAAAATTGGAAAAATATATGATATTTTACTTATTGATCAATTTAAAGAAAGCAGTTATATTATTTATCGCAGTATATTTTTTTTAAATAAAAGATTATTGATAACTTATTTGTGTTATATTTTAAAACCTATATATATTTATATGCTAAGTATATAGTTACGATATGCTATATTTATGGGTTAACGTGGTGAATATTAGGAATAGAGCGCGTGTATATATATATATATATAAGGCAATCTGTGAGTGTGTGACTGTTCCCTATGCACGCCTACATTTTTTAAGCTACTTCATTCAAACTTTCTAGGGACACATATCTACAGGGAAGCCAGGTCGAAACATACTTTTTGAGTTCAGCAATTTTTCCTTTCTCACTTTTTGGCCAATGGAGCCGATTGTTTACATTTGCTCCGTAAAACATCTAAGATCTAAGATGGTTGCTAAATTACGTCACAGAAATCAAATCAAATGTGTCAAACGCGACTAAAATATTTTTTAGTAAAAAAATGAGCCTTTATATTTAATTTTTATTCCGATATTTTAAAAATTCATTTGGTCAACAAAAAAAATGTGAATATTTTTCCCCGTAATTTTTTTAAAAAAAAGAAATATTTTTTTTAAAAAAAAAGTGTTTTTTCAAACAAAAACAAAATATGTAAAAAAAAAATGGCATCTTCTCTTACAACTAAAATGTTCTGAGTTGCACGGGCAACGCCGGGCTATGATGCTAGTATATATATAAAGTGGGACATTGAGTTCAGCACCCAACGACAGCAGACTGTTTCATGTTTATACGCAATCTTTTAGTATTGCTTTTAAGCATGAAACAGTCTGTCGTGGCTGGGTGTTGACCTCAATGTTCACGATAGATAGATAGATAGATAGATAGATAGATAGATAGATAGATAGATAGATAGATAGATAGATAGATAGATAAAGAAAGAGAATTAGAATTAATATAAGTAAAAGATTGTCAATTAGCTGACTGATGTAACTTACAACATCCCAACTACAAAATTTTGTAGACGGTTTTTTCTGTCCACATTTCAGAAGCATTTCACAATTTACTATTTAATATTTCAAAAATTTTTACTTTTTCTATTGTTGTACGTTGTTTATGTGTCTGTGCTTTTGTTTGGATGTACGCTCGTGTGCGTATTTTCTGTTTTTGCAGGTGAAGGGTATTTAAGTAATTTGTTCTCGCTTTTTCCTTTTTTTCTTTTTTTTTCCCCTTTTTCTTTCGGAATTTTTTGTGTTGAGCTATTGTTATTGTTCGAAGATATGTCATCGTATTTTAATGTTTTCATTGAATATTTTTAGGTTGTTACAATTTGTTGAGATTCGTATATTTATAAATATGAGTATTGGCTTGAATAAATTAGAGGGTGGTTAGAGTTTTTGTTAATGTATACTAGATTTTTCTTTGTTTTCCGGTATGGTTTGTAGGTTCCTTTGTTTAGGTTGAATTTTATATCTAGGAAATTTACTATTTTCTCTTGGATTTTTTATCTATCGAGAATCCTATTTTTTAAACGATTTTTATTATTTGTTTCCTTATTTATTCTGTAACTTCGCCGTTGCAATTTCTTAGAGTTAATAAGCTGTCGTCCCCGTATAAATCTATGTATTTATATTAATAATAGTTGTTAATTTTTATTGATAATGTATATGCTTATGAGGTTGCTTATTTCTGCGCCATATATCTCATATACAGAATTACAAGATTGACATTAATTCCCTCTTGAAAAACTGTCACGACTCCATCTTTTACTCTTTACTTCCTTCCATTCCGCCTTGTTCTAGACTAAGTTAAGCTTAGTAAGTATCTTTACAGAGTTTGGTTGACATCAAACCAGACACCCACAAAACATTAGCTGCACCCCTACCCTTATGGCTACACCGTATACTAATTGCTACCAACGGACATTTTTTTGTTTGTTATAATCACGTATCGTATTGCAAGTACGCTTAATTTAAGAGAATTAATAGCCTTTTCGACGTCGGAGAAAACAACAAAAACTCATTGACTAATTATAAGAGCGGGAAATATCCTTGAAAATCTTCTCGAGAAACGGTTTTACAGATTTTGTCAGTACAACTTAAAAATTACTGGATCACGTGACCAAGTTAGCAGCTGCCATTTTGTTTACACGCATTTTTCATTGATATACACACAATACAAGTAAGACGTCACGTGAACAAATAGACGTTGCTTTTTCCTTGCTTCGAAATTCAAGAGTATTTCAACAATTGTGTAGAGGATTGTTTCTCATCGCACACTTTTAAAGCCCTAAAGTATAATACGTAGATAACTCGACTTTTTTTTATGAAAAAACAGTATAGCATTATGTAAAAGGTTCAAAACTTAATAAAAACAATTTTTAGCGTCAACATGTTTATGTCATTATTTCGAGGAAAAAAAAACAAAGTATTTTTTTAGTATTTTATTAAAATTTTTAACCTTTTCCAGCACGTTCGAAATTTTGGTTAAAACCTTTTTTTTTTTTTTTTTCGTCAGCGGTCTATGCAATTGTAACTAGCAGTATAGCCCGGCGCTGATCGGGTGTAATGAAAGCTTTAAAACTAATCCATGGCCCTGGAGCTTATACTCTTTGGACGTTGGCACGAAAGACTAAAAAGCAATAGTTGTTTCCAGTTAAAGCAAAACCGTAGACTGAAAGAAAAATGAATGGATAGAAGTCAAATTTTGATTTCTTGGTATCGATCAAACGAGTTTTCTTCGTCGTAAACTGAATTTTGAAGGCTAAATAAATCCTCTGAGTAAATGGTATCATGGCTGAGACTAAGAACTACAATTATACCTACTTAGAGCCAAACCCGAAGCAAAACTGAAATAAAAGGGCTGAAAATAATACAGACATACAGGCAGATAAACAGACACACACACAAACATCTTACCTTTTATATATATATATATATATATATATATATATATATATATATGTATGTATGTGTATATATATATTATCGATTTTCTGCACTATTGTAAGAACTGCAACCTTGAAACTTCTGAATATCGTTTCTTATGTCTTTGTCTATGAGTGTATTAAATTTGATTAAAATCGGACCACTCCTTCTATAACCCGATTTTTTCGATTATCGATTATCGATATTTATCGGGGGTACCTCGACACAAAACCTAGCTAAGAACACTCGCAGACGATTATCGTACAACTGTATAAATTTTCAAGAAAATCGGTTCAGCCGTTTCGGAGTCTATAGATAACGCACACACACACACAAACACACAAACAAAGTTCCATTTATAAATAAGTTTAGAGTGGTGTTTTTGCGGCGTTTTTCGGGTGATAAAACACATTAATTGGGAAATTTTTGCAAAAATCAAATAATTGTGGGATTTTAATGAAATTTTCAAACTTATTTACAAATGCATTGAATTAATGCTGAAATTTTTTTAAAAAATCTTGGTGCTTTTTTTTTTAAACTACGACTTATTCCTGAAAATATGCTCCGAATTGTAAAATAAAAAATGTAATAAAATTATATTATTTAATCAGAAAACTTTTAATCGCGTTATAAATAAGATTGATTACGGACATTATTGTATTAAGAAAAATAATTTTCGATGAATAATGAATTTTTGCAAGAACTGCTTCCATTTTTTAAATTGTAATAATAAGAATTTATAATATATAAATCTTTTAAAATTCTGTTTTTCTTTTATCCAGTTATATGATAATGTTATTAGGTAAAAATTACATTTAATAGCCAAAAATTGAAAAGCTAAAAACAGCCCAGTTTGTTCCAAGATTTTTAAAATATTTTTATGTATATATAATATCACATAATGTCCCCATTTTTTTAAGTATGGTCAACCATGCACGACATTATTAGAAAATAAGAGCGATGACTATAGTAAATTTAAAGATTCCTAAAATTAGATTACGGAGAATATTTTTCAACATTTTTAAGATTACTGAACACTTAAAATTATATAAAAAGGCGCTCACTGATTCTTTTCTTAAATTATATTTTAACAGATAAAGTCTCTGTAAAAATAAGTCAGCGCCTTCTTTTACTACTTTACGTAATTGATGAGTAATGAGTTACGTAATCACCATTGCTGTTTGTTTTAAAAATTAATTTCTCTGTTATCCTAAACGTAAAGTTTTTTTTTTCAAATTAGATTATTTATACTCTAAATTAGTGTTGTAACCTTGTTTAATGGGTCACAAATAAAAACAGGAACACAAGATTAGTGTAAACAATTGCATTTACAAAATAACGTCTAAAGGTACAATATGCCAGCTTGTTCGTCTAGCTGAGGAGCAAGCGGTGTTGGACATCAAAGTCTCTGTTCGATAAGTCGCTCTAAGGATGTCTGACTCATACCAGACTGGTGCTCACCCGGTGACTACTAGTCACATGGTATTTATGCAGGTTGAGTTAGTCCATTACGATGTAAATGGGTATGTCCGCCACAACAATTAACTAATATTTCTCAAATAAACTTTCAGAAAAATATATTTTATTTCTTGAAGATTTTTAAACATGAGAATTAACATTTGTTTACAAATTTGTGAAAATGGACGATTTCAATTAAAGCAAGCCCAAAACTTTTATTCCAATCAAAATCATTTTTATTTCAAATACACCAGAGTATTTTTCTTAATGGAAAATGTAAATTTAATCATTTAGCTTTCCATTAAAACTAAAAAGAAAGCTTCAAGAATGCTTTTTCATTTAAAAATTCATTTTAAATTTTAAGTACCGAAAATTAGTAGCGATACTTAATATTACATATGAAATTTAGGGCAGAATCTTTTCTTTTTTTCTTTCAATTTTTTTGTTTTTTCAATGTTTTTAAGTTTTTTCGTACATTAAAATCTCTTACAGTAACTCGTTTTATTAGTTTTTATATTTATTTTTTAGCTCAATTTTTGAGCTGAAATTTTTATTTGTCTTGCTTTTTTTATTAATTTTTTCAACTGACTGATAGCCTTCATTAAAAATGCATCTACTTAGATTCAGTTGCTTCCTCCAACCGGACGCGGGTGGTAGTCAAATCGCTCCACTGTGCGCGTTCCTCAATCGTTCTGCTGGTGTTCTTCAAGTTTTTGTAAGAGCAATTCGATGTCCCTCTCTTTCTGGCCAGCTTAACATAAGCCGTCCTAAAGCCACTCGGTATCCATTTCATGGTTTGATTCGTGGATCATGTTGTATCTGATGGTTTATAAATATTGCTTCAAAGCTCGATTTTGAAACTGTCTCGTCAGATCGAGACTATTATATAAATGTTAAAACTATTTTCACATGCATGTCAAAACTTGCACAGTTCCAAACCCGTTCAGAAATTGTCAACTGAAAACAACTTTCTCAAATCAATGGTTAAAATTAATTCGAGCGGATGAAGCATGTAGATCTCAGCAGGCACCATTTTTCTTCGAACATTGTGGACTGGCGAAACAGAATTACAAAGAACTGAACCAAGTAACAGAAACTACATCATTCAGGATTAAGATGGATAGAATATGTAATTTGGAGAAAATAATGACATAATCAAGATGTTGATGTTCTACAATATTTTAAAGAAAAGGTTAGGAAGAAAGCCCCCATAAATATTGGAATGAGTGATAATAGTTACTGCAATTGTGAAATCTATTTTCCTGAAAATATTCTTTTTGTTTTTACACTAAGGTCCACTCTGTACAAGAACCGTGAGTCACTCAATGTAGGTTACAGAGTAAGAAGCGCAGTTTATACGAATAGGTGGAGAAGAGAACGGTTAACTCTAGACTTGAACCGGTTAAAACTGTAGTGATCACGAAAATATCCTCTTGTGAATCAGTTCCACAGACTAGTGTTTCGCGGGAAAAAGCTTTTCTAATGGGACTAACTTTTCTCCAATTGAATATGGAGGGAACGAGGGTGGTTCCTTACAATGTGCATAGTATGGCGAGTTCTACCCGTGAAGGTTAGAACTTGTGAAATTAAGGAATATTGTTCGCCTGAGCACTTCCCATGAAAGTAGCAATTGAGTAGTGAGAGGCGACATCTCTTCTTTGCGAGCGGGACTTCAGGCTTGAAAGTAAATTGTGACCCACAAGGACACAGGGGATGATTTTGGCTCAATCAAAAACTGGAAAATATGACAGTAGTACTCTACTTTCCGCTGAACCTAGCTCTTGTGAAGGTAGAATATATCACGAAGAGTCTGATACTTACTGGAACAGTACAGGGAACTGAGTGTTTTTCTTGCATATTTAGTGATGAATCGTATGTACAAGTTCCGCTGGAGATCTGGGTTGTGTTTGAGGCCCAATAGTTACTCAAGGTACAAAGCTTCCCTGAGGGAACATCCATTCATTGTGAATGGTCATAGTTCAAGGTCTGATCCACGATGATGGAATGTAACTAGTTTGATTTTCGGAGCATTGAATGTAGCCAGACAGTTTTCCCTAACTATGACGTTAGTGCTAGAGCGAAGGAGAAATAAGCTGCCAATCTTTGGTCATCTAGAAATTTGAAGATGTCTCCATATCCCGTTGTATCTTCAGCATAGATATTCACAAATGATCAAAATATAACATTCAGTCACTTAAGTGCCATACGTGATACACGCTTTGGGCGATGTCTAATTGAGTAGAACATTATCCCGCAGTAGTTTGCCATTGCTTTCTGTGGTATACTGGTTGCCAGCCAAGGCTGTAGAACACTATCTGTCCTATTATTTAACCCATAACAGGAGGAAAGAGACGAATTAATACTTTTCCCAAGGATATTTGTGCGTAAGTGAACTCAACTGGAATTCGAACTCAGCACCCCGAGTCGATATCCACTGCACCACAACACAGATCCAAATTATAACATTAGGCTGATCATTTATGTCAAGTAAAAAGAGAGTTGATCCGTGAAGGGAACCCTGTGTCACGTCTGCATTGATTGCTAAAGCGCAGAAGGTCTGGCTGTTAACAACTACCTTCAGAGACCTACCGGTTAAGAAGGACTTTATTATTGAGATAACTCTTCCACTGATTCCATAGCTAGAGAGCTTGGGCAGCCATCCTTTGTGCCACACCTTGTTAAAGGCATTTGAAATATCTAATACTATGGTCCTTAAGATAGGTCTGTTGCCTAGTTTCTCACTGATTACGTGAGTGACGTCAGCAGTGGATCGGGCTGATGAATCCCGTACTGCTTATCGCTGAAGAGGATGTTCTCATTAGGTCCATGGTTCCCAACCCCGGGGTAAATCACCCCAGTGGGGTAATGTGTCCATATTTTGGGGGTAACGGATGTTTGGTTTGGGAAGAGGCAATCATCTTATAATTTCACAGTGTCCTTGGAATGAAGACCAAGAAACGTATCAAACTCAACGTGGCAAACGACGCCCGAATAGCCCTTTCAGTCACAAAGCCAAGAATGGCACTGGCACAGGCAATACAAACCCAACACTCACATTAAGAATCACTGCTAGGTTACGGCTACTATACCTCTGATTATTATAGATTGGTACTATTGTATTGAATAATTTCCATTAACTTTGTTTGCTTTTGATGTATGAAAATATAATTACTTCTTTTCTATATTATGGGCATTTGTTCATTGGGGTAATGTATAATAGTGAAATTGTATTTTGTGGTAACCGCATCCAAAAGGTTGGGAACCTATGCATTAGGTGATCAACAACCTTCTTGTTGATTATAGCCTCAAAAAGCTTGCTAATGATACTGAGAACATTGATGGGTTTATAATAAGAGGGGATGAGCACTCGCCCACTCTAAACCGGGCATACGCTTGTCACCTTTCCACAGACTTGGAAACGTTTTCTCCTTCAAGCAGCGATTAAATAATTTCGCTAATATTAAGGTATTGTCCATCACTTCAACTATATGATAATTTAAGAGAGTCTCACGACTGGGTGCTAAATTTTCTTGTACCAACAGAATAGAAGGGGTTAAAAGACACACATTCACATGACGAAATTATCTTTACATTTATTCAAATATTTCTCATCGACATATCCTCTTTTCTGTGGATTTTATCCCATCAGCACGTGGATGATCATGTCTCTCCACAACTTTCAATCACTTTTTGTCCTTAGCATTGTTTGGGCTTTTGATGTCCTTCTCTACTCCTTGTCCCGTCATTCCTTTACACAAACTCATTAGGTTGGTTACTTTCTGTTTCTCTTTATACTTCTTGCCTTCCTGTGAGTGATAAATTTTCCAAGCTCTCTTTCCTCGTTATGTATTTCATAAATTTCAACTCTTTAAAATTCTAAACATAAGTTTCTTTTCCTATTTCCTTTATACTTCATATTTGCTGACGTTCTCCGCTCGTGGTATTTTTCAGAACCCATTTGTAGAAACACATTTCTGCTGCCTCGAGATTTTTTCAAAGAAATTGTCAAGCATTAACTACTATATCAGAGGACTGATATTGCATAGCAGTTCAGCACTATTTTCTTTGTTCTTTTTAATACTTTTGTTTCGCTTTTGGGGGGCATATTTTGCTATTCCAATACGCCATTGAATTTCAGTGTCACGTCTTCCGTTCTCTGTATTCGGAATGAGAAATCGGAGGGCCGAGTTCGAATTCCAGTTAAATTTGTTGTCTTCACTTAAGCGTAAGTACCCTAAAAATATATTAATCTACCTTTTTTCTCTCCAATAGCAAAACCCAATCTGGGTTTTATAGCCTTGGTTGGCAACCAGTCTACCGCAGAAAGAAATGGCAACCTAGTGCGTGAAAAAATTCTGCCTTGTCAGTCAGGAATCGAAAGAGATATGATTGCCCAAGCGTGTATCACGTATGACAACTGACTGATTTGCTTGATGATGACGTTTCTATTTCGTTGGTAGCGTTTTCGGCTCTATTTCTTTCTTACAAGCATACATTTTCTCTTCTTGCAATTGATGGTCATTTCTTTCTTCCTACTCTACACTAATTTACGTGTTAATCCTTTTCTATTCATACATAAGACCGTGCTAAACTGTGGTAAGCTTATTCAGATAAAAAGAAAGTGGTATGAGAAAAAATACTTTGACATCTAACCTCTACGTGTAAACAACATACGCGGGGAAAAGAGAAGCACGTAAGCCAAAATGCTGCATTAAAACAACGAATTTGAAAATACGAATCCTTAAAAATATATATATGAAATAAACGCTATAACTACTAGCAGAAGGTTAATGGATATAATGAAAATATTTGTCTCAGTCAGTCAATTAAGTGCCATACATGATACACGCTTTGGGCGATCATGTCTCGAAAGAGACATGACTGACTGTGCGGAACATTATGCCGCAGTAGGTTGTCATTGCTTTCTGCGGTAGACTGGTTGCCAGCCAAGGTTATAAAACCCAATCTGTCCTATTATTTAACCCATAACTGGAGGGAAGAGACGGGTTAATAACTTTCCTTAGGGTATTTGTCTGTAAGGAATTCAACTGAAGTTTGAACTCAGCTTCCCGATTTGTCGTTCCGAGTCGATATCCACTGCACCACAACGCACATCCTAATATGCTTGTCCAATATATTGAATAAGGAAAGAATTTCTCTCAGTATTTTTAATACTATAGAAAAGTACAGATCTCGAAACGGAATGTCATATTACAAAAGAAAGATTCTTGTTCAAGAAATACATACTCCTCTTCTATACTCATACATAATTCATTATTGGTGGTCACAATTTTGACAACATAAGCTATCCAGAAAACACAGTGTTGATAGGAGACACAGAAAAGACACTACTAGAACTCTTTAAGAAGGTAGTGAAGGAAAGTGAGAAAAAAGTACCAAACATCATTTGCAAAAGGACATAATACATGGTTGTTAGCAAAAGAATCTGCTCATCATGCAAATTACAAGCTGGAGATAAATAAAAATATCTCAGAAAAAAACGACACAGAAATTGGAACCAGTAATGGGATATCCAAAGGTGCTTTCTAAAAGCTAAGAAAAATAATAAGAAACAGAAACATTTCTTTAAAAACAAATAAACGCGTTATGTAATATCAGTCCTTCTGTATGACAGTGGATACTGGACGATCTCTTCACAGATGCAGAGACTTGCAGTATGAGAAATATGGTTGCACAGAAAAGACGCTAAGAATACCATAGACTGAACATGTGATCAACGAAGTAATTTAGTGAAAATGAAAACAAAAAGAAAATTTATATTTAACTTCAGGAAGAGATACGAATTTTATGGGACAGAAAATACGATACTGAACTTGAAAGATGCATTCTAAATTGATTGAATTTACTATTTCCAATTAGCAAAATACCCTGGTATATTTCAAACATAAATTATATTGATGGGAATCTAAAATTTTGAGATTGTAAATTTTTTTGTTTTTTTCGATTTTTCGGACCTTTTTGAGTGGTTGGCACATTTGTAAACAAAAGTTAATTCTCGGTTTTAAAGAAACTTTCAAAAATAAAATATACATTTGTAACATTATTTTTGGAAAATTAGCAAATTTAAATTAATCTGACTTGAAACAAATATTACTTGTTTATGGTATGAAATTTGCAATAAAAATATTTCTTAACCACGAAGGTCTGACTCGGTGACTTTTCAAGTAGGCGATGACAGTTCTGTCATCAATCATTTTTACCTATCTAGCCAAGTATGGTTGACCAGAATTTACATAAATTTATGAAACCTACGTGAACGTCTCGTAAGAGGAACAACCCTTGAAACACGCGACCTTTTAATGATATGGCATTTATAGACTACTACAAAAATAAAAATAAAACTGATAACTACACACACAAAATATTTTAATTATTTTTAAAATTTTGGTGCGTAAAGATTTGTAATAATCGTTTCAACTTTCGATTAGTAAATATAGCCTTCACTTATTAACTTAATAACCTAATTGGGAGGATGACTGAAAGACAAGATTTTGAAACTTTATAAATTATTATAATTAAAAAATACAAATGAAAACAATTCTTGTAAAAACTCATTAGTCATTGAAAATTTTTTTCTTCTGATTATGATGTCCTTAAAATATATTGTTTATAAAAGCAATTAAAATTTATCTAAATAAAAAAATGGCATAGTTTTATTGCATTAGTGTTTTCACTATTTGAAACAGATTTTCTGAAAAGCGAACAACTGTAAGAAAAAGCTAATAGACGATTTACATTCCCCAAGGAGTCCTGCATTTAATTAATAAAACCAAGTTCCGTGACGATAGTTAATTTCTAGAAATTTCAGGATATTAATTGGAAGGGGGGTTAAATATGTAAAAAAATATTTTTACCAAGATTTTATAAAAACAATTATGTAAAAAATAATTTCAGTCAGTTGCGAATAAGTCTTGAATGTTTAATCTTCATTTGATTTTTGCAATAATTTCCAAATAAATAAGTTTTTTCACCAGCAAAAAAAGTGAGCTGTGTAATAATACGGTTGCCGTAGTAAACTCTTTTAAAAATCTGGTCACTCGCTGACGTAAATAAAACAAGATTTTTGAACAAAATTTGGAACGTGTTAGAAAAGATTTTAAAAAATAATAAAATGATTTTAAAATAGTTTGATTTTTTCTCTTAATAATAGCATAAGTATCTTGACGATAAAATTTTATTTTTATTACGTTTGGGGTCTTTTAACATAATGCTATGCCGTTTTTTCAGTGAATGAGTCGAGATACCTAACTTAATGTGTGGAAAAATAAATATCGTAAACCTTCAGGCAATCTTAGATAAACACTGGTTCGTGTAAGGTGTATCTCAGTAATTTTGCAAATACTTGTATATTTCTTCTCAATCAAATTGCCGAAAATCTTAATGCAGCAAAAACTTAAAAATAAGATGTTTAGGCAATGTGAGACAAAGTAGTGAATATGCGTCTTTAGTCGGCTAATTACAGCATCTACAACTGTGAAACGAAGAAACAAAAAGAAAATGACAAGACAAAGCGAAAAATAAGCCAACCGCGGGTGGAAGGCGCCTAATGGACTTGCTTGCGTCTTTGGGTCTCTTTGTTAACGCTGTTTATCGTTCCGGTAAAAACAGTAACGAGACGATCGAACAGCTTGACATGCCTTTCCTTAGAATTTTCTTCTTTTATTCCTGTTTGTTTTTATTTATTTATAACTTGAAGTGCCAAAAAAATTAAAGGCAGTTGCTTAATAACGTGTATCACTTCGTTTCGCTTAGATAACACGCATTGCAACTCGCCATGAAGTCTCTCCAGGAACGTTCCAGTGCTGCGTACAACCGAGGTTTGTTTATTGCGTATTTATTTAGAGAATTTAAGGATTATGGCTAATATGTTCAACTGTGGTTAAGACTGAGCACGGGAGTACGTGATAGGATAGTGTTCCTGAAACCAGTTCCGCGTCATCTATGTAAAGAACAAACACACAACAGGATGTATATATCAAGGATAAAGAGGGCAAATGAACTGCTACAGGATTCTTTTTTCTATAGTTTTTGCAAACTCAAACAGAAAATACATAACATCACTGCCGAACAGTTACAGGGTGCGATCGATGAATTGGCGTCTAAATTACGCAAAAATGAAAATGAAAATAACACTGATTTTAACAGATATACCAAAGTTACACAAAAATATCTTTAAATAAATTCATTCAATAAACTCGCTTTTGTCTTCAACCACGGCCTCCAGACAAAATCAGAATCTCCTACAACTTTTCTGGGCGTTCCCCTTTATTAAGTTAGTGAATGCTGCCTTACTCCTTGCCTTCAGTTCGTCTTTTGTGTTGGTCTCCCGCTCAACTACTCTCAAACATAACAATGAAGGTAGTTGCAATCTGGGAAGTTAGGTGGCCAGATCTAAGGGTTGATATGGTCGCAGAAATTGGGCCAAGGTAGCAGTACCTCCTCAACGCACTTGATGTAGGCCTCAGTGTTGAATCTGAGGTCCCCACCAAAAAATTCTGAAGTTCTGAAGGATTAGAGGGAATTTTCTGAGCTGCTGTATCTTCGTAATCACAATTATACTCTTCAAAGTCTTTCCGAATCCTCTGCTCTGCCCTCAGATTGCCATCTAAACACGCTGTAACGTTTGTATTAGAGCTTCCGGTGCGAATGCTAAGGAATATGGTATGCCGTTTACAATTTCTGGCGGAGTGTACTGCGTCACGGTTCTCCTTTTCTCACAGACATGAGAAAAGAAGCACCGTGACTATACTGTGCAGTAGCCAAAATTAAAATAAAAACAAACAACAAGCATGCGCATATAAAATGGCGACAATTTACTCATTGCACCCTGTACAAAGTTGAATTTATAGCTTCATCGGGTTCCTCCCATACAAACTCGACAGTCACCCCTGTTTAACTAACTAATTTGATCTTTGCAGCCTTGTGGGTTATTTAAAACCGAAATGTATATTGGATTGTAAGAATACTTCCTTATTTTTTCGATTGAATGAAGCATTAAGATTTTTTTATAGAATAACATTGATTTTTCCAGATAAAAGTTTTACTACTTAAGCCATAGTTGGAGATTGGAAATGGATTCATGCCTTTCCCAGAATGATTTGCACCGAAGTGAATGGTTTTATCTTTCGAGTTTTACACACACACGCGCACACACACACACACACACACACACACACACACACACACACACATATATATATATATATATATATATATATATATATATATATTGGTAGATTGAGAAGTCACTCCCATTTTTAAAATAATTCTAAATTATTTATTAAATGTAATTTTTAAAAGAAATGGGGAACATTAAGTATGAGGTTTTATTCAAAATTCGATATCGGCACCATATTTCGCTCCCAGCTTCTCAAGAAACTCTTCTGGTATGAAATACAGGATTTCTTGCATTCGGGCTTCAAGTTCTTCCAAAGTCTTGGTTCTGTATACTAGACTTGCTTCTTTAACCAACCCAAAAGAAAAAGTTACAGGGTGTTAAGTCAAGGATCCTCGCTGACGGCTCATACATAAAATTGGGGGTGGAGTTACTTTTCAATATATATATATATATATATATATATATATATATATATGAGGGGAAAAACAAATTTTACATTGAGAAACGTTGAAAATACATGGACATTTTGCTTTAAATCTAATTCTTTTTCTTCTAATTTTGTCATCTGATGTACTGAGATGCATAACCTCGTCGACTTTATTCAACTTTCTATGCCTTCCGCTTTTATTTTTATCGATATTGATTTTAAATTTCCCACATT
Source organism: Ascarosepion bandense (assembly GCA_037127315.1). Taxonomy (NCBI): domain Eukaryota; kingdom Metazoa; phylum Mollusca; class Cephalopoda; order Sepiida; family Sepiidae; genus Ascarosepion; species Ascarosepion bandense. The sequence goes on along the minus strand of JBBBDQ010000740.1, from coordinate 2,640,360 downwards.
GTCAACCAGAATATTTTCTAATTCGTTTTCTTAATTTGTCAGCCACAAGATGCTTTTGAACTAAAACTAGAAAGTGAGTCAGTTGGTACCTGAAGATGGCAGCGGTATTCCAGTTTTAATCTGACTTGACACCTGTAATGACAGAGCATGGACGTGAATTTACCTAGAAATATTCTGAAATTAGTACACTTTCAATAAATTTTCTATATAATAAAAAATCTTTATATTAATTAATTGATAAAATCATTATTAGTCTGAAGAAAAAATTTAATGGATGAAATGGGTAACGTAATTTTTATTCACATTTTGTCATTCAATTAACCATGTGTGTGTGTGTGTGTGTGTGTGTGTGTGTGTGTGTGTGTGTGTGTGTGTGCGCGCGCACGCGCGTAATTGGTGGTCAAATTTCAAAATTTTAGAAATATGATTGTACTGTTATACGCTTCGTGAACTGTTTTAAAAAAGTGCTAATATTTTGTCTAGAATCATGTCTTAATATAAAATGCATACTGGTAATAGTACAGTTTACTCTCTTTTTTAACCTAGGAAAAAACGTACGGAAGATAAACAAAAGGATTACTTATGGAAATCATCTAGTAGCTGCAAACACGACATGTCACACTAGAATTTCAGAGGAAACAGGTGCACAGGAGGGTTGATCTAGATGGTAAACTCATAGCCACCAGGTGAAGAATCGCGTCTCAAAGAATTTAGTAGCTTCTCCGACTCGTAAATAGGCGGTCTTCTCAGTTGAGCTTTGAATATGCACACATGGGACAACTGCGTGACATGAAGTTGTATAAGCACCCCACTCATGAGGAAAATAAAGATAATTTCTTAAATCCTCGCAAGAAGAAGATTCACATTTGAACAAAACCCACAAGGGCACATACTCTCCAGGTGATATTAATTGACGAAGTATAGAAATTAGTAAATAATAAATTACATATGATAAACTAAGTCTAGCATTCTAATTAGCCTTTAAAATGATAACGCACGTGTCTGGAGTGGTTTGTTAAGTTTTAAAAAGAGATTTGGGGCTTAACGACAAGGACTATTTTAGAAAGTTTCAACCGATGAACTGAAGTAACTTTTGAGCGAAGATGAATTATGAACAACACTTGAAATTGCAAAAAAAGACAAAGATTAATCAGCTTATTTGAATGATACACTGGACGGGAAGAGACGTTTTTGTAAGCAGTCAACTAGTGGATGCAAAGGTGGCGAAGTGTACTATCAGTAAGCTTGTATCGGAAGTTCATCCACATATGACATGAAAATGAAGTACTGCTAACATCGCTAGGTCACAGCTTCTCAGTCGTTACTTTTTTTAGTTTTGAGTTCAAAAGCGCCTACGCAGCCTTGTGGGTGATAATTTAAGAAAACCACCAAGAAATCTACTGCTATGACAATGTGGGATATTTTCGAGTTCTCCCATTTTACATGTGTTTCTTGCCATTCAACAGTATGGTGGTCTTTAATTACAACAATTCGAAGAATTCTTTAAATCAAAAAAGGAAACGTTCATTTATTATATTAAGATCCTGGATAAGTTTTCGCTGTTTCCAACAGATGGCGTTCCCAGAACTGCGTGCGTGTAGTTTCAGATGGTAACGCATCTACAATGAAGTACTATAAGCAAGCTTGAAATTCAATGTATGTCATTTCTCTGAAATCTAAAAGACTTTGTTTTTCCTAGCATTAAACATGTCGGATTTCGTGCCAAAAAAAGTGTATTTGAGGGAGATTTTACTGCACTACTTTATTCAAAAGAAATCTACAACTAAGCACACAGAATTCTTGTTGACTTATGACGAGACTGGTTTAGACGCTTCAAAAATAATGATTTTGATGTTGAAGATAAAGAACAATTTGGCACAATGAAAAAGTATGAAGACGAAGAATTGAAAGCATTATTTCATAGAGACTCAGGTCAGGCGCAAGCTGAATTTGCAAAATCATTAAGAGTTGATCAAACAACAGTTTCGAAACGATTGAAAGCATGAAGAATGATTCAAAAGCTAGGTCACTGGGCACTCTGTGTGTTGAAGCCCAGATACGTCAAACGGCGTCTTGTCACATGTGAACAGCTGCTTAAACGGCAGAGTAAAAAGTTTTTTGCATTGTATCGTGACTGGCGATGAAAAGTGGCCACTTTACGTTAACCCTAAGCATAGAAGATTGCCTGGTCATTTATCAACATCGGCGGCAAAGCTGAATTTCCATGATTCAAAGCTTCTTTGGTAGGATTAGCTGGGTGTATTTTATTATGAGCTGCTCAAACCGACCAAAACCATCACAGGAGATCGCTACCGACTACAATTAATGCGTTTGAGTCGAGCATTGAAGAAAAACAGCCGCTATACGAATGGAGACTCGACAAAGTGATTTTGCAATATAGCAACGTTAGGCCATATATTTCAAAACGGATGAAAACCTACTTGGAAACGCTTAAATGGGAAGTCCTACCCCACCCGCCGTATTCACTAGACATTGCCCCGTCTGGTTATCGGTAGTTCCGATCGATGGTGCATGGCCTGGCTGAACAGCATTTTCATTCTTATGAAGATCTCGTGGTTAGCCTCAAAAACCTATGGTTTTCCCAACGTGGAATTTAAATACTGCCAGAAACATGGAAAAAAGTAGTGGCTAGCGATGGAAAATATTTTCAGTGACATGTCTCTCACTTATTTTTGTTAATAAAAGCTTATTTTCATGAAAATCAGTGAAAACTTATACAAGGTGCTAATATTAGGTCGGTGCAAATGTTTTTACCGGTTTGTAAAGTGGGCATTTAAGTCCTTGTAATTTATGTTATGCACATTGTTATTACTTAAACATATCACCATGATTAATTTATAACTTTTTTTTTCATATTATTAAAGCATCATTCATATTTTTCTGCAATATTCTCACCCATGTTCTTTCCATCTAAAGAACACATTAGGCATGCTCTACTCTATGAGTTTCACAGAGGTTCCAATGCAAATGCAACGTGTTTCTTGTTTTTTTTATCTTCTCACCCCAAGCAAGGCATTCTACTGCCACTGTTGAACAGGGGGATACATAGGAAAAAGTGATGAAAAAGAGGGGTTAGTTATGAGGAATGTCAGGAGGAAAGTAATAGACGGAGGAGAATACCGAGAATAGGGGTGGAGTAGAGGGGGAAAAGATATTGAGAGAATGGATGCGAGTTAGTGAGATAGGAGATGTCTATTGGACTTACATTTAAATTCCTGGAGATTGTAGCTGCCGGGGAAGCAAGTATATGGAAGGGAATTCCACAGGCGGGTGGTGCGATAAAAGAAGCTGTTAGAGTAGAAATTGCGGTTACATTTTTTCGGTTTCACTGTAAAAGGGTGGGACCTTGTTGCTAATTTAGTAGCTCGTATAAATTTATACATAGAAGGCACCAGTGATCTAAGTTCATTGGAGCAGAAGCCGTAAAAGTATTTATAGAAGAGGCACAGGGAAGCCACATCACGCCGGTGAGATAGCGACTGCAGCCGAGCTGCCAAGTCGGTATCTATCACATTACCGATTCTACTTTGGATTCTGTCAAGAACCCCGAGGTGAACAGCAGGGGTATCCGACCAGATGTGGCAGCAGTATTCAATAAACGGGTGTATGGTAGATTCATATATGTGCAGGATGGACTCAGACGGAAAACACTTCCTGGCCCTGCGCTATGAACCGACCTTCTTAGCAGCGGATTTAGTAATGGATTCAATGTAGTCATTCCACCTGAGGTCTGCTGAGAGTGTGAAACCAAGGAGCCGTAGTGTTTTACTCTCAGGGAGGCAAGCTTGTTCCATGCTCATGGGGAGGTAGGAGCGATTTTTTATGATGGTTAATAGAGAGCAGCTTCGTTTTGGAAGCATTAAATTTTACGAGCCATTTCTTACCCCAGTCCAGCACGGATTGGATGTTCTTCTCGAGCCCGGCAGCGAGGTTCGCTTTGTCAACCACAGCAGATTTTTGTCAAGGCAAGATTAAACGGTGGTGTTGTAGGCGTACATGCCTACTTGGTATCTGATTACGTCGGGGAGATCGTTAATGTAGATCAGAAAAAGCGTAGGACCTATAATAGAGCCTAGAGGGACACCTGCGTTCGTATGGTAGTTTTGGGAGACATGTCCGTTTAATACTACCTTCATTGTGCGATTAGAGAGGAATGACTGAATTAGGTCTAACAATTGTCCAGTTATGCCATAGCTCCGCAGCTTGTGTAGAAGGCCAGCATGCCAGACTATGTCTAACGCTTTGGAGATATCCAGAGCAACAGTTCGAGTTTCTTGTTGAGAGCCTGGTTTATATACTCGGTGATAGTCGTTAGCATATCAGCAGTAGACCTGGTGAAGCGGAAACCATACTGTTTGTCCGAGAAACTACAGAGGAAGACTTCCAACAGGCAGGAAAGCAGGAAGCAGTAGTTGTAGAGGTTAGAGAGAACAGAGGAGAGTTCAGGTGCACATTTATTCAAAACTATGATTGGGATTCCATCCCCTTTGGTCGCTTTATGAGAGTCAAGCTTTGAAATTATCTTAGAGACCAGCGAGGGGTTAATGAGGAAGTCATTCAGTTGGGCATCAGTTCTAGGTGGGAGGTCGGGTGTACACACTCCAGACGAATCTAGTCTCGAATTGGTGGAGAATCTGCAAGCTAAGCATTCAGCCTTGTCCGTTAAGGAGGTGAGGACTTCAAATTCATTGATTAGAGAGGGTATTGAGGTTTTACTGTTGTTAAGCACACTTTTACAAAGTCACCAGTAGTCCTTGGTGCCGAACGTACGGGATGCTATGCGCTGCTTCATTCTGGCAGCAAACAACATCTTAGCTTCGTTAAGTATCTTTTTGCACTTATTACGAGCTGAGGCAAAATGGCGTCTGTTATAGTCTGATGCGTGGCTTCTATAAAGCCGGAAGAATTGATTCTGGTGGGCAATGGCGGCCGAGCAAGTGGGCGAGAACCAGGGGGACGAATGGAGTTTAAGCTGAAATTTCCTGGCTGGGATGAAAGCACCGATGCCAGCCTTAATCCAAGAGATGACCTCGGATACACAGTCTTCAACGGGAAGACTAAAAACATTGTTCCAAGGGACGTCACACAGGAAGTCGCGGAACGAGTCCCAATCTGCTCTTTGGTAGCAGTAGAATATTCTGCTGATCTGCGTTTCTTGGGTGAAGTGGGAGTGGAGGGAGATGTTAACGGAAACAACTGCATGGTCAGAGTTTCCGTGGGGACAGAGCTGCTTGACATTGCAAGAGTTTGGGATGGAAGTGAAGCATAGGTCTTGCAGTGAGTTCCTTCCATTAGGGTTATTGGAAAAACGTGTGGGGAAATCCATCACTTGCGTAAGAGACTGAATGATTAAAAAATTCATGGTGTGGACACCAGAAAGATCGGTGACAGATTTTCCCAGCCACTTGACGTAGCGGGCGTTTAAGTCACCAAACGCAAATATCTGGGCAGATGGATAAGAAAAATGGCCTTATCGATATTATTGGAGATGATATCAGGTACTGAACAGTCAGGAGATGAGGGGGGCTGTAGAGAAAAAAGATAGCTAACCGAGCTTAGAAGTGAGAGACGGAAGCACATGAAGGAATGGTTTAGGGATTCAAGAGAGATCACCCTAGCTAGAGGGGGATGTTCGCTGATATAAACACCAAGCCCGTGCATATGGATATTGGAGTCCTTCCTGAAGAGGAGAAGGTAGCCAGGGATAGAGAAGGCAGATAAAGGAATTGAGGGGTTGAGATTAGTCTTACAAAGAGCTAGGATGTCAGGGGACTTTTGATGAAGGAAAGATTCAACGCTACAGAATTTGGTTCGGATAACCCGGATGTTAGTAAAGGAAATCTTAAGAGGTTTAGGTGATTTAAATTTGCTTGGTTTAGGTTTTTTGCGGAGATATAGATGTTCATGATTAATGTTGTTGTTGAAAAGAGACCTCGAGTAGAGGAGGCAAACAGTCATTAGCTGCGACATGCACTGGACGGGATCTGGCGTGGGCTGCAGCAAAGTGTGGCCTCGGGGTTGTCCACCGAAAGCGCCTGCAGGGACATCTATCCATGCGCGACATGCTACTGCAAGAACCCGATATTAGGCAACTGTTGATTAGAGCGGTCGCTCTTGACGCTACGCAAGAGGTAGGGCTCCTAAATTCCAGTTGGAAGCAGCAACCAGAAAACTGCCAACCTGGTACCCTCACAATGAAGAGACGTTGCCACCGACCACGCACATTGCAGCTTTGCTATCACGACACCTTCAGACACCATTTGTGGGTTGGCTTGTCACAGGTGATGAGAAGTGGATTTTCTGCCATAACGTTAAACGTCGACGATGGTGGATAAATCGAGGAGAAAGACCAGTTCAGCAATCGAGCGCAGGACTCCATCCCAAAAAGATCATGTTGAGCAGATGAAATCAGGTTATAGAGAGCAAAGCTCGTTAGTGTTATGAATAAAGATTTTCAAAACCACATAGTTTTTCATTTTCAAGATGAAATTTTAAATCGGTAAAAGCTTTCGCACCGACCTTATAGAATACGCAAAAGACAAATGAATATATTTTGAGAGTAAACGATGCCGAGAATATTTATGAACAGATATAATCAAAATGCTTACAAGTTTTATCCTAGCCTAATATATAATGATTTACAAAGCGCAGTTTAGATGTGGCACAAGACCGAAAGTATTAATCGAGCAAGACAAACTTGCTAGATGCATCCCAAGTCGAATACGTGGAGAACCCAATAAGGTTTGAACTAACTAACGAGTCATAATTGATCGAGCAAGACAAGCTTGCTAACCATTACAATACGTCAAAATGACCAATGATTTTTCTAAGCGTAGCTTAGATGTGTCCTAAGGCGAACGTGTGGAACACACAATAAGGATTGAACTCACTAGCCAGTCGTAACTGATCTAGCAAAACAAGATCGCCATTACAACACGTTGTGCCCACACTGGCCTAATATATATTTATAAATATTTTTTTTCTTTTTTTACTATAAAAAGAAATATATAAGATATAAGTGATATAACGAGAGAAACTTCGCGCACGCATTCAAATATTGCAACATGCGCGCCAAATGTGAGGAAATCTTGCGCACAAACACTGGCGCATGCGCAGTAATCCAAACGTTAATAAACACAAAAACGTAAGAAACGTGTCAGAATGTATGTGTTTTCGTCGTTTTACTTTACAATTGATGTCTTCCGCCTGTTCGAAGCGAAAAATGTGCCATTTTAACACGAAGACTGGATCGTATGACATTCATTACACACAGTTTTGTTTCTTAGCGTGGACTCAAAGTTTTCAGTTTTTCCCACTATACTTTCTATTTCAAGCGGATTGTTAAAAACTACCAAATTTAATGTCTATTTGCCAGGAGTCCCTGTCAAAGTTTGCTTTGTATTTTTTCTTTCTTCATATATGAAAATACAAGACACCAAAAATGAGTGTAAACAAGTGCAGATGTCATAGATAGTATTATCGTAGGTACCTTCAAAGAAAAGTGATACCTAAGTTTTAAAATGAATTTTTATAAATGAAAATCTTTCCTGAAGCCTTTATTTTAGTTTTAATTTCAAGTTAATAGATTAATTTCAATACTTTCAAGAATCAAAACACGTTATTGTATTTCAAAACGAATTTAAATTAATTGGAATAAGTTTTATTTATTATTAACTATTGCTGATTTTAGCCATACTTACAATTCTCTCAGCACAACCTAATTTTCATTATTAAAATTTTTTTTCTAAAATATAATATATTTTCTGAAACTTTATTTAATGAAGATTAGCTGATTTAAAGTGTAATCTGATTTGAGAAATATTAACTAGTTTAAAATATCACAGAAAAGCATTTCAATACGGTTATTGATGTTGTTAGGCGGTGTTAACAGTTCTATTGACAACCTGATGGTTAAGAAATTTAACTAATTTTTACTACGGGAGACATATCCTGAAAAAATACTTGAATATAAATAACTTGAATTACTTTTTATGTAATTTTCTAACTACCCAATAATCTTGAAAATTTAGGAAAATATTCTCCGTAAAATAATATTTTATTGAATTTGAGATACTTTTGCTTTAAATGTTATTATAGTTCGCACTTATTTTCTGATAATATCGTTTATAATTTTCTGATTTACAAAAATCTGCACGCATTTTCAAAAGAATTTTCCATTTTATGTGTGTTTACACAAAAAAATTTCATAATTATTTTCAAAATAATGGGAATCGCTGAAATTGAAGTAAGCTTTTTCCATTTATGATTAGTACATTTAGTTTTCTATTTAAAAATAGTATCACATAACGGTACTAATTAATATATAATTTTAAGTTATTTAAAACTTTATAAATTACTATAATTAATTCTTGTAAAAATTTATTATTCATCGAAAGAAACTTTTTTAAAACAATTGTGTACATAACATAACTTATTCATTTAAGCATTTAAATTCTTTTTAATTAAACAATGTTCCGCTGCATTTTTTCGATTCAGAGTAAATTTTCGGTAACTGGGAGTCCTGTTTTACAAAAAAGAAATTGATGGTTTAAATTCTCAAAGAACTTGTGATTATCACTAATATAAACATTAAGCCATGCAAAAATGAATTTCTTGAAAATTAAAATAAATGAGAAGTAACAGATGTAAGAAAATACTTTAACTAAAATTAAAAAAAAGAAACGTTTTCATTAATTTATGAATAAGTCATAAATTTTCATTAAAATCCGGCAATTATTTGATTTTTTTAATAATTTCCAAATTAATGAGTTTTTTTCTGCAAAATGATGGTAAAATTTCCTATACTAATTTATGGTCATCTGTACAAGAAAAAAATAACCAAAATTTTGAAGGTTCTAAAAAGGATTAAAAATATAATTCAATAATAAAACTGTTCTTTGGTCTTTCCTCTTAATAACAAGGATTTTTGCAGATAAAACTTTTTTTTTATTAAGTTTGGAACATTTTTTTATCATGCATGTTCAATTTTTACCAAATCTTTGGAGCTAACTATATTATGGTGTACCAAGTTTAATAAATACACTATATAATTTGCTAACTGGATGTCTAACCGTTACACTTTTTCACCTAGGAAAATAGTGTAGTATTTGCCTGATCCTCAGCCCTTCTGAGCAAAAGTAAGTTACGTTTCCTGACCGAGAAATCTGCATATGATATAAAGCTGGGAGGAATTGTGAAAAATAACGCAGAAGAAGAAAGAAAACATAAGGTGTGAAAGAGGAACAATATCTACACTTATTTATAAATGGAACTGTGTGTGTGTGTGTGTGTGTGTGTGTGTGTGTGTGTGTGTGTGTGTGTGTGTGTGTGTGTGTGCATCCGTTACCTATAGACTCCGAAACTGCTGAACCGTTTTTATTGAAAATTTACACAGTTGTACTATAAGCGTCTGCAAGTGTTCTTAGCTAAGTTTTGTGTCGAGGTACCCCCGATAAATATCGAAAATCGATAATCGGAAAAATCGGGTTATAAAAGGAGTGGTCAGATTTTAATCAAATTTGATACACTCATAGACAAAGACATAAGAAAACGATATTCAGAAGTTTCAAGGTTGCAGTTCTTACAATAGTGCAGAAAATCGATAATATATATAAAAGGCAAGATGTTTGTGTGTGTGTCTATTTATCTGTCTGTATATCCTTTATACAAATCCACAATTTTTATCCGATTCTCACCAAACTTCACATAAATATTCTTTAGATTGAGTCTGAGCTCCAGGACTATGGATTAGTTTTAAAGCTTTCATTACACCCGAGCAACGCCGGGCTATACTGCTAGTAAAGTATAAATGCTAAACAAAACCAAAAAAGAAAGCCAGATGAATGGATAAAACATATGTTTATATACCGACTTGGTCTGAAGATCTTATAAGTTTTATCCTGGTTTCAGTCACTTTCCCACCACCGTAACATCCCTGTTTAGACTTTATGATTTTAAATGCAGTACTAGATTGGCAGCTAGGTCTCACAATTTTACAGATGAAATGGCATTCTGGCCTTAAACTGATAGTCAAGGTGGAGCGTTGATTCTTATGTCCACACTGTTTATACCTATAAACATTAAATTTCTAATATTTAGCACTCTTCTTCTATCTTCTTTTATTTGCCGTGTTCCTTTAGGACACTTGCGAACATCGCTCTCTACAACTTCCGACGATTTTTTTGTCTCTTAGCAGTATTTTCTTTCTTGCTATCCTTCCCACTCCCTGTTCTAAACTTCAACTACACAAGCCCGTTAGGTAGGTTAGTCTGTGTTTCACTCTGTCTCTCTTTTTTTCAATATATCCTCTGTGTGTCAAATTTTCCAAGCCCTCATTTTCATTGTGTCCCAGAAGTTTCAATTCTCTTTCTTGTTTTAAGTATAACATCCCTTTTTCTTTCCATGTTCCTTGAAATTTGTTATTCTTCTCGGCATCCCTCTGTTGAACAACATTACTGTTGCCTCTAGACTCCAATTTGAGAAGAAAATTTTCTAGCATACACTGGTATATAGGGGGAATGACATTACATAGCGGTTAAGGACTCTTTTTCTCATAGGCCTTCGCATTGAGGTGGTTACACTTTCTGTCATATTTTCTTATAAACCTAATGTTCAGTAACCATTTTTTTGCAATATGAACTCTGTTAAAAAATTATTACTGAACATTAGGTTTATAAGTCCCAGAAATGTTGTTGTCCTTAAAGACACGTGGCCCAGTGGATATAGACGTTGCTTTATATCAACTTGACCCAAAGAGTTGTGTGTTCAATATCACAGCAGTGCTGAACAAGTAACTTAGAGTCGGGTTAGAGGGAGATAACTCATGACTACCAAAAGAGGCTTCGCACAAGGAATGAGAATGATATACCCCAGTGATCGAAATAAAGGGTACGGTTCCAAATTCTTAGCACCTGAAGAAGGCCGGATATGAGGACAATAGTCCGAATAATGTAAATAGTGTAAATACTACCTCATCTCAGAAATATCAGCAGAATCTGTTTTACACATTTATATGTAAACTATTTGTTCATGCATTGAAAATTGCTGCCACGGTGCTTCACCTATGTATTTAGTGATTATTCATAAGATCCCAAAAATCTGAAGTGTTATCGGACCTGAGCTGACATCTCGGCTTCAGTCACTTTCTCACCGCAGAAACGTCGCATCCCTGTGCCTTTTTTACGGCAACTTATCGGATAAGTTTTCACCGTAATTGTTCTGATGAGCATTCCTCTTTCGTACCTAGACTTTATGAATTCAGGCGCTGTACTAGATTGGCAGCGATTTTACAGATTTAAACTGCATGTTCTATGTTAATAGTTTCTTCTTACATTTCTCGCTTGTGGAATTCTGTTCTAGCTTCTTGTTTTCCTGTCAACTTTGATCTCCAAAAATTTAAATGCAATGTCACTAATTATCTTCTGTCTTCTTAATTGGTCTTTTATTGTTCTATCTCCTTAACAATGTTTTTATATTTTTCATATTATTCTACACTCAGCTAACCTTTGTGCCATATAGACTTTATTACCTTGCATGAGGTGAAATTATTAAAATTCATTTGTCATCCACATACAAGCCCGTTTCAGTGTGGCTGGACATCCACTTGCTTCTGGCCGGGATCGAAACTCGACCGATTTGGTTTTAGTCGGAGTATATATATTACAAAAAAGTGAAAGAACATGTAATGTAAATTAAAAACCTACTGGTCAAGCATTTATTTTTATAAAGAGTGCCCGATGCGGAGTAGAGCTTAATATTGTAATGTTATTATTATAATGGTTTATAAAAGCGATAAGTGAAGGTATCTGATTCTTAAGTTACATCTTAATATGGGCTCTTATGAGAATGCCATGTACTCAACTAGGGAGCAACGACGAAGTTTTAAAGAAAATGGAAACAAAAAAGACACTTATACCTAACATTTCTAAATTTTCTAGATCTTCTAATGAAAAAAGAATCATTAGAATGTTTAAAACTCACCGGAGATATTGATGGAAAAAAATGGACGGACAGACGCATAATCTAGCTAGCGAGTTTGAGTAAATAAATAGCAGAAAAGTGTTTAAGGGAGAAAGCATAAAGACAAAACCCGTAAATAGCTACAAAGGACAGGAAATTGTGGAGAGCCATGATCGCCAATTTCCTGAAGGGACATGGAAAGAAGAAGAAATTTCATCTTTTTCATGAGTCTTTTATTAATCTATCTGTTTCTATTTTAATATTACATGCAGAGGATTTTATTTCCAGATATCTTTGAGTAAATATTATTTTCCATTCTTAAAAATATCTCTTTTAATTATGGACCACAAGATTCCCTTTGGATCTATGGAAGCGTTTTTCGGCGGTGAGATACCCAGCTTGGTAAAAATTTGAAAATCTTTGAATAGGCTTACGTGACCTCTATCACTCAAAAATGAGAAAGTTCATTGTCTTGCATGAATATACTCTTTAGCTTAAAGCTTTTTGCTTGTACAAACATCTTGTCCGAAGATTTACAATAATTCTTAACATTTACGTCGGCACCATTATCAACTTTAAAGGAGCTTGTAATTTTAATACCTATAGCACTAAGCTAATACATTACTCCTACCCAACCACTGTCCAAGCCGTCAGGTCCATCTAATGTAGTTTTGTAGTAGTCACTTAATAGTACTTTTGAAAAATGCATTTTAACGTACTTATTCGTCTAGATTACGTTTTTCTTTATGAAAATTTCTGGAAAGAGGCCATTTGGTTTGTTTCATGTTTTTGTTCAATCGTTTTAATATTTTTTATACTTTATCTTTGTTTACATTTGCAACCACTTTCTTCATATATTTCTTCTTCTTCTTCTTCTTCTTCTTCTTCTTCTTCTTCTTCTTCTTCTTCCTCCTCCTCCTCCTCCTCCTCCTTTTCTTCCTTCCTCCTCCACCTCCTCCTTCTTCTTCTACTTCTTCTTCTACTCCTTCTCCTTCTACTCCTCCTTCTTTTTCTTTTTTTAACTGATCTACTATCCCTGTCCAAAATTCTACCAACATTGTTTTTTTCCGTCACTCAATAAATTTAACAATTATCTCTCGTAAGGTTAGATCTTTTTTACGACTCGTGGCAACTTTTATTTATCTGCAAAAAGCAAAAGCGTTAAATAAATTTTGACAAATATTCTATTATATGTCTTTATTTACAATATGGCGAATAACGATCGACTTACATAATAACATCTCACATTACCAAATAAGTACCTGTAAATATTTCTTCTAAAAACAGATGATGTAAGCTGAACTTCGCCTGCTATATTTATCATATGCATTAATATATAGATATAACCTGAAAATTTTACCAACATTGTGAGTTTTATAGTGAAAACATTAATTTGCAAAGCTTCTTTTACATAGTTTTTCTATATTTTCAATACAATTTTTCCTATCCTATAACAGACAATAATCTTGTACTTTGAAAACTAGCAATATAATACATGCATAGCAAACGATATCATTAACAAATGGCCCGTGTTTAGACAGGAAAATATATGTTTACAAAAACGAAACAGAAATCAGAAAAATATTTAGAAGCATTGAAAAAGTAAATAAAAAATAAAGAATTTGCGTTAGATTTTAATAAAATATGCAGAAATTAAAAATACAACATACGAACACATACGTACACACACATACACATGCGTATGTGTGCGTGCGTGCGCACGTGTCAGCGTTTATTAAAATGTGATATACGTATAAAAGATTGTTCAATATTGAAGATACAATATATTTGCAATCATAGACAGCATGGACATAGGAATCAGCACTGCATGGAAACTGTCTAAAACTGAACTTCAGACCGAGAGGAAATTGGGGCGTGAAACTTAGTGAACATAGTGTTGATTCCGGTACATATATATATATATATATATATATATATATATATATATATATAGTGTATCGAGGCAGCAGATAATTTTCTAAACATATACTGTCAAATATAAGAGACAATGAATGTCTATTATGTTTAATCATGAGCCGTTCTAAACATCGTATTTTGAAATGTTGTTTAATTGTACTCTGATCAGAGTACAAGTAAACAACATTTCTCAGAAAAACATAAGCATGTAGGTAATATCAGACAGATTTTAGTCAACAATACAATAATCCTCACTCATACACGCAGTAAAAAACCTTCAGATATTGGAGGCCATATACATTAAATCCAAACAATCCACACTTCATAAAATTACGTTTAAATCTGGTCATAACACATTACATTGCATTTAAATATATGGTTCTGATATCATTTCGAGCTCTCACGCAGTGTGACGTCATTACAAATTTACGAACTTCGTTTGCTATTTTTGGTAACTGTTATCGTTGCCTAGCAAAGTTTTATGCCAACACAAGATAAAATCGTCGCTGATGGTGGATATTTTTATGTTAACGTCCTTGTAACCTCTCTGAAGATGGCTCATGTGAGCCGAAAGCTTAGAACCAACTTAATAAAAAATTATCCAAATGTTGGAGAATTTTTGTCTTAATTTTCAACTGAAATTAAAGCCAAAATACGATGTTTAGAACGGCTCATGATTAAACATAATAGACATTCATTGTCTCTTATATATATATATATATATATATATATATATATATATATATATATATATAAAGTTTTCGCCCTGATCCACTTTCTAGAATTGGAGTTATTTTTAGCGATGAAGAATTTCTTCCAGTCAGAAATTTTCGACACCATTTTATTATCTCTCTCTCTCTCTCTCTCTCTCTCTCTCTGCATGTATATATATGTGTGTGTGTGTGCGTGTGTATGTGTGTGTGCGTTCGTGCGTATGTTTGTGTATGTATGAGAAAGAGAGAAAGAGAGAGAGCGAGAGAGAGAGCGATAAATAATAAATGGGTATTGGTCGCTGTCGGAATGGTAGGAGAGTTAATCTCAAACCTGGGTGGAGAGTTCCAAGAAAGGTCACTGAGTGGACACTTCTGAAGGAAGTTCATTGCCGCGTCTACATAAATGTTTACACACGTGTGTGATAGTTTCTTACATGTCAGAAGCAATTCCAGGCACCATGCGCTCTCCCAGTACGACACGAAACCCACACCTTTGCCCAACCAACAAGAACCAATTCATTCGTTCGTTGGAATATCAACCAAAGCTACCCTGATTAAATTAAACTACTTTTTTTTAATTTCAATTTTTTTTAATTAAGAAATTTTAAAAAATTGTGACAACTTAAAATGCTAAAAGTCAAATGATTTTTATATTTATACTGATAATAATTGTTTATTTTTAAAGTCACCATGTCATTGTTATTGTCAGTTCTGCCTATCCCCGATTTGCTGTACACTAATATTAAGGAAAATAGATAGTACTAGCAGTATAACCCGGCGTTTCTCGGGTGTAATGAAAGCTTTAAAACTATTCCATGGTTCTGGAGCTCAGACTCAGCCTAAAGAATATTTGTGTGAAGTTTGGTGAGAATCGGATAAAAATTGTGGATTTGTATAGAGGACATACAGAGAGATAAACAGACACACACACACACACACACACACACACACACAAACATCTTGCCTTATATATATATATATATATATATATATATATATATATTATCGATTTTCTGCACTATTGTAAGAACTGCAACCTTAAAACTTCTGAATATCGTTTCTTATGCCATTGTCTATGAGTGTATCAAATTTGATTAAAATCGGACCACTCCTTCCATAACCCGATTTTTTCGATCATCGATTTTCGATATTTATCGGGGGTACATCGACACAAAACCTAGCTAAGAACACTCGCAGACGCTTATGGTAGAACTGTGTAAATTTTCAAGAAAATTGGTTCAGCCGTTTCGGAGTCTATAGGTAACGGATACACACACACACAGACACACACAGAGACAAAGTTCCACTTATAAATAAGTTTAGATATAGAACAAAGTAGTAACAAAGAATCTGCACTGTTATTAGTCCTGCCTTGGCATCTCGGTTTCAGTCACTTTCTCACCGCTGTAACATAATTACCCTGTGCCTTTTCTAAGTTTCCATGGTAATTGTCGCATTACTCTTAAGAATCTTGACTTTACGAATTTAAGTGAAGTACTAGACTGACGTGTGCGCTGTGGTGAAGCGGATATTGGCTCGAAACGAGAAGTCGGGGAGCCGAGTTCGAATTCCATTTGAATTCCTTGCATTCACTTACACGCAAATTCCCTTGAGAAAGTTATTAATCTGTCTCTTCCTTCCAGTTATGGGTTAAATAACAGGACAGATTGGGTTCCATAGCCTTGGCTGGCAACCGTAGAAAGTAATGGCAATCTACTGCCGAATAATATTCTGCCCACTCAGTCATTTTTTCGAGACATGATCGCCCAAGCGTGTATCACGTATGGCTCTTAACTGACTGACTGACTAGATTGATGGCTATGTTTGACCATTTTACTGTTGAAATTGCTAACAGTAACCGTAAGGTATCTGCTAACAGATTCTTCTCTCGCATTTTTCGCTAATGGAGGTTTTTTCCAGGTTCTTGCTCTGTTGCAATCTTGAAAAATTTAAATGCAAGGTCATTCGTCATTTTTTGTCTTTTGGAATCCTTTCCCTTTTGTCTGAGTGGCTTTATCGCCTTGCTTGGAGTGAAATTATTACAAAAATACAGCAGTTTGCAGGTCGGAGAGAAATAGAATCTGTTATGAAAGCAGTGCTAGATTAATTGAAGGTCAAAGTCACTATACTGCGAACAACGTGCTCGTATCCGGATATTCGTAAAAAGTAAGTTACTAATAACACTTTAAGAGAATTAGTCTACCAATGATTTTATCTACTAGGTCATCCAAAAAGTGACCTGAACCAAAAGGTTTTAAGTTCAATACCTTGCCACACCAGATAGAACAAAAACTTTGTGAGCTTTACTAATTCAGTAAAGGAAATTAACGGAAACTGAAATATAAAAAAAGGCATGGATTGTGGAATTAGAACAATTTACGCCCGTGGACTAAATAAAATAATATGTATTTTTGTTTTTTCTCCACGAACAAAGCTTTACAATCTCGTGGGTATGGTATTTCTTACGGTTGGAGGGTAAGATAAATTTATCTTCACCGGCCATTCTAATACACTTACGTTTCTTCTGATATAAAGGTTTTAACAATTACATATATTCTGACTAATTCCATTTTATGACTTTTGTTACACTCTATCAGAACTTTTTTCAGCCGATCATTTCTTCGGCCGTTAGAAATCGGAATAAAGATTTAACTCGGAAAGAAACTCGAACTCTCATCCAATTGATGTCAATAGAAAGTCTTTCATAACTGAAAACTGAACCATTTCGGCTACTGATGCTTGATATGGTTTAAGCTACTAAATGATTAAGGCAGCGATACTACAGAGTCGGCAGGATTAGACATTTAGTCTTTAATTATCATTTCTTTCTCATGACCTCGACATGGTGTAATGGTTAGCAAGCTTGCTCCGCTAAAATCATTATAATTAATTATGACCTCATTCTACATTGTTGTGTTGATTATTTTGCCATACCGTTACTCACAAGTTGTTGGTTAGTTGATGCGGTTTTTTTTTTTTACGGATTAACAACCCATTGCAGGTTATTTAAAGTCAGAAAATATGTTTTAGATTGTAAGAATCTTTTAGATAATAGTGATAAAGTTTCATGATACAAGTCTTACTAATTCACCTATGGCTAAGAAGTGTATTCATACCTCCCCTGGGGAGAAGAAGTGGCTTCTTATCTTTCCTAAGAGTATTGAATGTAATAAACCCAACGGGAATTGGAACTCTAATCTCCTATTAATAATTCCGAGTCATTTTTCATTACGCCACCTACACATTCAAGTATTGACCAGGCTCGACATTGCTTAACTTCGGTGATCGTACGGTGTTTCAGCGCGATGTTGAGGCATCTTGAAATATTTGAGTGAAGAAAAACTTCTCCAAAATATTTGAAATTGCGAAAATACACTTATTTAGAGTTTATAATACGAAATTCTCACAGAGCAAGGCCCTTCAATTGCAATCCGGTTGGGTTGAAATTTAATATGAAAAATTGATATTAAAAATAGAAATTAATAAATTCCATAACATTTCATAAATTATTAATTTACCTCTCTCATTATATAATTTCATTTTGTTAATAAATTGCAAAATTATTTTAAAAGAAAGTTTTATATTATTTTTATTTTTGTTTTTCATAAAACATCTTTAAACGTAAGGCTGTAAAGCTAAACTAACTGAAATTCTATGAAATATTGGATAATTGCTGAAAATATTGTGTCAAATTTTTAATTTTACTATATAGTTAAAAAACAAAAAACGAAGCATACGATTAAGATATGTCAAATTTGTCTTCCATACTTAGCTTCTTTTTTTTTTTTTTTTTGACGGCTTCCGTCTGTCATGTCTGTTATCGCCTTTGATAACACGATAACAAGGATACCATAATTAAGAAACGCTTTTATAGTACATTTCAAGCAGTAAGTAAGTAATACTTGTTTCAAATCAGATTAAGATAAGTTTAAATTTGCTAATTTGAATAAAATAATGTGTTAGCAATGTATATTTTATTTTTGCAAGATTTTTTTTTAACCGAGAATTGGCTTCTGTTTACAAAGTTTATCGATCGATGAAAAATGGCGGAAAATTGAATTTTTTAAATTAAAAATAAGATTCTAATCAATATAATTTCGGTTTGAAATACACCAGAGTATTTTGCGAACTGGAATTAGCAAATTTAATCTCTTGGTTTTCAATTAAAGCTAAAATTAAAGCTTCACGAAAACGTTTTTATTTTTTTAAAAATCATTTTAAATTTAGATATCAAAAATGAGTGGTGATACCTACACAAATGTGGGCAACTCGGGTGCTCTATTTTTAATTTGAGGTCTTCGTTCGCCCTCATCCGATAAACAAGCCAAAAGCAGATTATTTCTTTTTTTTTTTTATTGCAAAAAAGTCCATGTAAGTACCTTAAGTATCATCAGCACTTACGACGTGTGTAGATTTCACTGATATTTGGTAATTTTTCATTTTGAGGGCTGGAGTTGCTGTGAGATAAGCTAAACAATATTTGATTTAAAGTTTGTAATTTCTTGGGGTGAATTAAGGCTATAGGACCCAATAGGACAGATTGGGTTCTATAGCCTTGGTCGGCAACCAGTCTACTGCAGAAAGCAATGGCAACCTACTGCAGGATAATCTTCTGCCCAGTCAGTCATGTCTCTTTCGAGACATGATCGCCCAAGCGTGTATCGCGCATGGCACATGGCACTTAACTGACTGACTAGTGAGTAACTGCTTGCATTTTACGCAAAGCATTTTAAATGCAATTAGTTCATATGGTGTGTCACTCTTGTTGACCGACCACTAGTCACTTTCTCAGTTTAACCATGACAAAATATACAGAGAAAAGAACTTCCGGAACGGAAATCCCTGCTGACAGTCTACAGATTTTGAAACAGAAAACGACTTATTAATCGTTTCTTTATTTTTCAATATCTGAAGACATCCGTTAGAAAGAAACAAAGAAAATCTCTAATCGATAGATTTCCTTATGTATCTTGGCGAGTAAGTTAGCAAGCTGCTTGTTTGTTTATTTTCATGCAGTGTCAAAACACGCTGATAGTACTCAACTTTTATTTAGCAAACTAATCGTAGAAGAACACTAAATGTAAATAGTAGTCATGGTAGATACGCTTGAAATACCAAACTGGAGAGAACCAGCCTATTTATAATCTTATAAAATAATATCCCTTGATATTTACAAAACCTGTCACTTAACAAAAGGAAGAGTCCAACATGGAAATTACAAATGGAAGTTAACAGAATCAAACAAGCAAAATATCTGGAACGTTTTATTCTGAGCTAGGGCGAAAAGTGCGACACTGAAATCCGTAGATGCAATGGTATAGCCAAAAATGCATTTCAAAAGATAAGCAGAGTATTAAAAAACAGACAAAATTTGTTAGAAACCAGGGAAAAAATACTGAACTGTTACATAATATCAGTCTTCTTATATGGCAGGTGATGATGGACAGTCTCGTCACAGATGAGGAAGAGACTTGAAGCAAGAGAAATGTGGTTCTACAGAAAGACACTGAGGATACCATGACCGATCATGTGAGCAATAATTAAGTTTTAGAGAAAATGAAATCAAGAGTATTAAGAGATGAGAAAACTTCGCTAGAAACAAAGAAGAGAGTGCTGGATTGCTATGTGATATCAGTTCTTCAATATAGTAGTGAAAACTGCGGATAACATAGATCGAGCATGTGAGCAATGATGAGGTTTTGGAAAGGATGGAAACGTAAAGGATATTAATAGTGAGCATCAGGAAGAGACAGCTGAAGTTCCTGGGACATGCAGTGATACAGATAGAGGGAAAAGAGACAGAGGAAAGCAGCGGGTAACATACTTGACGGGTATGAGCAGGTGGATGACAGAACGGGGGTTGCGTGGTGTAACAGGTGAAAGCGTGTTAATGGCTACCAGAGATAGGGAGACGTGGAAGGCCGTGATCGCCTACCTCCTGAAAGCACAAGGCAAATAAAAAAAGAATATTTAGCATCTGGAAGAGACACGTGTTTTAACGACAGAAAGCGTGACATCGAAATCTAAAGATGCATTAACGTCAGGTAGAGTCCTTTGTATTTTCTAGGGAACAATGAGAAAAGAGGGCTCACAAAGTGTGATACTCACAGGGTAGATTGAAAACAAGAAAGACAAGAGGAAAGCGATGAATAACCAACCTAATTTGAGTAAATGGATGGCGGAAAAAGGTTTAGGAGAGATAACAAAACATATATTTAAGAGCTACAAAGAGGAAATTGTGGAGAAACATGATTGTCAATGTCCCGAAGGAACACGATACAGAGAAGAAGATCCATGAACAAGGAATTGGAAAGACAATAAAAGTCAGGAATTGCATCTGATATATTTCTAGAAGCAACAGACTGTTTCATGTTAAACGCAATCGTAAGACCATGTGACTGTAGCCTCTGGGTGTTGACTTCAATGTTCACTTTCATATTTACATACACTCTGTCTCTGATATTGAGTACTTTAACCCATAAATATAGCATACCATAAAATTATATTTTATCACACACACACACACACACACACACACACACACACACACACACACACACATATATATATATATATATATATATATATATAAAATAAAGACGGAAGCTGATGCTAATGATGGTTCGCCTGAAATAGGTCTTATACTTTCGATTTACCATGAAATAACGTGTGTGCCTTAATTTTTCTTATATTTTCTCTATATGTATTTATATGCATATTTATTTAGAGCTCTCTTAGAGAGTTATCCTACCACTGTATGTACAGGATACTCCTTTGGATTCTTCTATACCCACACTGCATGCTGATATATATATATATATATATATATATATATATATATATATATGAGTTTCTACATATTCTTATGTTTGTGCATATCAATCAACTTCACTTTCTTATCATTCCTATCTCTGTTCTTATCTATGATCTCTGTTTTTACTATATATATATATATATAATTGTCTTTTTGTGCGTGCGTGTGTGTCTAAAAAATATTCGGTTAACCCATTATCTAAAATCATATCAATTGAACAAATTTCAAAGTTTGGGCAGGGAATGGTTCTTAGTCTGGCTAACAATTAATTTATTATTTATTATCTCTCTCTCTCTCTCTCTCTCTCTCTCTCTCTCTCTATCTATCTATCTATCTATCTATCTATCTATCTATATACCGACCTTTATCTGTTTGCTCGTATATATCTCGCTATGTTTCTATTTGCATATATACAGGGTGCGAGGAGTAAATTGTTGCCATTATATATTCCTAATGTCGCGCAATTGCGTCTTTTATCTAATAAAGTAAGGTCAGTTGAGCACCGTCTGTGAGAAAAATAGCACCATGACGCAGTCCACTCCGCCAGAAATAAAAGATCTCCCACATTTGTTGGCAAGGGCCTCAGACCCAACACGAAGGCCTACATCAAGACCCTTGAGGCGTAAGGGCTGCCCTGGCTCAAGAGAGTGACTGCTAGAAAACCCTATGTCATGCAACAGGACTCTGCACCATGCTACACAAGCAGGAGATCCCAGCCATGGCTGTCGGACAATTTCTACAACCAAATCACGCCTTACATCTAACCCCTTGATTTTGATATATTGAGCGCAGTTCAGCAAGAGACCAACAAAACTACTTGTAGCACCCAACATGAATTGAAGGCAAGGGTTATAGCAGAATTCACCAACTTAAACAAGGAGACCGTCTAGAAGAGTTGCTAAAGACCCTAAAGTTTTCTGGAGTTCGTTGTTGAAGCCAATGAGAATTTTATTGAATAAATTTACTCACTAGTATTTAAAGATATTCTCGTAAAATATATCTGTTAAAATGATAGTAAATATATCTGTTAAAATGAGATATCCATGTTATTTTTATCTTTGTGTAATTCAGACGACAATTCATCTACATATTATTATATATACTATAGTCATCCGCAGACAGCTCTGTTTCGCTGTATTACAGCTCATCAGTACGGCTAAGACTCCGTTCGCTTCCACAGCCAGGATTGAACCCCGACCGAATTGACATCAGTCGGCGATTCTACCCCTAGGCCACAAGCGACCAGTAAAAGAATGCAGGCTTTTTAGCGCGTATAAACACGTCCAATATATATATATATCGGACCCTATATATACATATATAATATCTAAACTTATTTATAAATGGAACATTGTCTCTGTGTGTGTGTGTGTGTGTGTGTGTGTGTGTGTGTGTGTGTGTGTGTGTGTGTGTGTGTGTCCATTACCTATAGACTCCGAAACGGCTGAACCGTTTTTCTTGAAAGTTTACACAGTTGTACTATAAGCGTCTGCGAGTGTTCTTAGCTAGGTTTTATGTTGAGGTACCCCCGATAAATATCGAAAATCGATAATCGAAAAAATCGGGTTATAGGAGACATTAAGACATAAGAAACGATATTCAGAAGGTTCAAGTGTTAGTTCTTACAATAGTGCAGAAAATCGATAATATATATAAGGCAAGATGTTTGTGTGTGTGTGTGTGTGTGTGTGTGTGTGTGTGTGTGTGTGTGTGTGTTTATCTGCCTGTATGACTGTATTTTTTTTTAAACCTTTTATTTTAGTTTTTGCTTCGGGTTTGGCTCTAAATAGATATAATTGTAGTTCTTAGTCTCAGCCATGATACCATTTACTCAGAGAACTTATTTAGCCTTCAAAATTAAGTTTACGACGAAAAATACTTATTTGACTTACATCCATTCAATTTTCTTTCAGTCTACGGTTTCGCTTTAACTGGAAACAATTATTGCGTTTTAGTCTTTGGTGCCAACGTCCAAAGAGTCTGAGCTCCAGGACCATGGATTAGTTTTAACGCTTACATTACATCCGAGCAACGCCGGGCTATACTGCTATATATATATATATATATATATATATATATATATATATATATATATATATACAAATGAATAAGAACGAAGAATATAATTGGCAACGTTCAAAACATTAATTTAAAATAGTGCTCAATATAAAAACAGAGCAATGAATATTTATTATTAATTATTACGTTAAAACATGTGCAAAAAACTACAAAATTGTGCATTTTTTTGTTGTTTTAGCATTGAAAGAACAATGCCTCATAAAGTAGTTAACAATAATGAGGCAAAATATTTCTAAAAACAATCAAGTCAATGATTACAAATATTAAGAGATCAAAGAATCTGTGGAGAGCCGTTCTTGTCTGCATTTTGCAGAAACGCTGTACATGTAAAGAAAGGAAAAGAACTGATTACATTTCATAACGGGTAAAAGATTATGGTTTGAACGCTACCTAGTCCGTCGATTCTATTTTCAGAGTCCCTACTAACTGCACCAATTGAGGCAAAGACTGAAAAGAAGAATGGCTCGGTTTATTTGTAATTCATGTTGGCCTTTCGTAGTAAATATCTAAGAACAGGATTCATTAATTACCAGTCTACAAAAGATGTTCACAATTGGTAAGTAGCTAAAAGGATTTGAAATTTTATTGGAAATCTTAAGTTCAACTTTAACGACATTCAACTTTTTTCTTTTGTTTGTTTTCATTCCGATATTTCTCTTTGTGTTTTGTTTTCGCTGACTGCCAAAAAATTTTTATTCTGAAAACAAAACCTCAAAGAAACAAAAAACATTTGGTAAATCAATTTCAGATTTATTGCCAGGATTAAAAACAATTAACCTACAAATCATTCCAACTTGGCAAAAAAATTTCTTCTTTGTTGCGTATTTACTTTTTCAAACTAAACCAAGGAATTGTAACCACTACATCTTCGTTTCAATATCACATTTCCTAAAAAAAAGATGATTATTTCAGTGTAGAAAATTATGAGACTTGTGTAAGTAATAAAACGGTTATTTACAAGAAAAGTAGACCTGGCGAACCAAATACAGATTCCAACCTAGTCTGTTGAGTTCCCTTTTGCGCTAATACAATTTGAAAAAGCAGGAATCTATATCCTCCCTAGTTATAGATTAAATAACTGGACAGACTGAACTCTCTAGATTTGTTTATCTGACAGTCTCGGAGAAATATTCAAAACTGTGGTGAGAGCAATTGGAAATCGCGCCACTATTTTTCCAAGTCATGGCAATCCATCGATAATAAATAAAAAGAATCTGTGGAAAGTTCACATCCTGAAGAGACATGTCATTAAGAAAATATAATGGCGCTGAGCGAAGATTATCAACCTATTTTATAGGCTATGAGCTAGTGTAGTGACTTTGATTCTTACAATCACCCTACTACTATGGATTTGTGCTAACTGATCTAAACATGATATCTATAGAAAAATTATTTATGGTTTTACACTGATGCATATTTACAAGACCAGGTGAACTGCTAAGAAGATTGGGTCACTATGTCAATCCAAGATGTTTTTTCCACCTGAATTCATCCTGCATATATACATCCGTCCGTGCATGGAGTACTGCTGCCATTTATGGTTAGGTGCCCCTGCCGTTCTCCTCAGTGTTCTTGACAAGCTCCAAAGGAGAGTCTGTAATGTGATAGGTACTGATCTGGCGACTCGACTGCAGCCACTTTCCCATCGTCGAAATGTGGCCTCCCTCTGTCTCTTCTATAAATACTTTCATGGCTTCTGCTCGAATGAGCTTAAGTCACTGATGCCTCCTCAACAGGTGTTTACCCGCGCAACCAGACTGGCAACTGGGTCCCACCCATTCACAGTCAGGTTAGCCAAATGCAGACGACAATTCTACTTCTGCAGCTTCCTCTCTCGCACTTCCCGCCTGTGGAACTCACTCCCGTATTCTTGCTTTCCTGACGGCTACAATCTCCAGAAATTTAAATGCAAAGTTAATACTCATCTGCTAACCACTGGACTCTAGCTCTCTCCCCTCCCCTGTATAACCTTCACTTTCTCTCCACCTATGTATCTGTCATTGCACCTGCTTTCTCAGCTTTCTATTGTTCCTTTCTAACTAGCTTGTACTCCTCACTCTTTTCTAATTAATCTTTTTACATTTATGTAACCCCCTGCACATCAGTGGCATTTCTGCCTCGCTCGGGGTGAAATGATTAAAAAAAAAAAACTATCAACTCATAAAGGTTGAGATTAGTTGATTTGGTTTGGTACTATGCGTTTTATGTATAAATGAATTATTTTAGGGAAAAATATGACAAAATTAAAAAGACAGGTTTCATGTGACGCGTTTCGTCCTTTAGGACTTCATCAGACTAAAGTGATGTTTCTGTTAATCTGACTACACATGAGCAAGAAAAGAGACGCTCAAAATTTTACATTTAAATTTGATTTTTTTTTTTCAATTATATGTCTTAGGTATATAGTCTAGCCTATTTTGTTTAGTTTCATTTTCTTCTTGTCAATGTTTCCATCAGAATTTTTAAATAAAAACCGAAAAGTGAATTTACGGTGGTCTCGCTTTGGCCCGATGAAGTCATAAAGGATGAAATGCGTAACACAAAAAAGCTTTTTTTAAGTTGTCATAGATTTTTTCACCTTGACTGGGTCAGTATTTGATTTTCACATTCCATTATTTATTTTATCCTCTTCCACTTCCTTAGCGAGTGTGCTACTTGATTTCGCCGTTTGGCGGAATAAAGCAGCCACTCTGATTTTGCGGGTGGTTTGTCGGGTCTTACTAACATTTGTTTATTTTAGTTTGAATATTTTGCTATATTCTAGTTCGTTTTTGGGTATTTCATCCTCCTCCCCTTTTTCATTTCATTATCATTAAATCTTTTAAGTATATTTTTGTATTGTACATATTAGCAATTTTTACGTCATGATTTGTTTCCCCCTTTTTAGGAACCCCTTGTAAATATGTGGTATTGTTGTGCGTGAAGGATTGAGAGGTAATGGATGGGTTCTTGTGGTGAATATGCAAATTGTTAATGAGTGATAGGGTCGTGAAAGTGTATAGTTACGGAAGATCACTCTCTAAACCCATCCACCCCTTTTTGGCCATGTACCACATTTTGTATAATTTTATACAAATAAATATCCACAATTATATATTGTTGCATAGGTTATGTGAATATCTTTCTGCAAAAAACTGCTTTTAAAATAGTTTTTGTCGTTTTTTAATGACTAAAAGTAGTTGCCTCGAAATAATAACAGCACTAAAATAATTTCAATGAAATATTTATTTTTAGTAACTTATAATACTTCTCTTATGATTCTTCTTCTACTATGTGCCATGTCCCTTCAGGACGTTGATGATCATGGCTCTCTACAATTCCTTGTCTTTTATAGCTTTTAAATCCTTAATTATGTGTATATATAGATTAATTTTTAGTTTGGTCAATGAAAATATTCAAAAATCCTATTTACCAGTTTAGTTCCAGAAAGTACTTCTTTTTGAATTTTTGTTGGTCGGCAACTTTTCATAGAGATTCTTTCGCCTAGATACAATAATACTCGAATCATAACCCGGAGTTGATAATACCAGAAATTTCTTTTTTACAACTGACTACTCTCTTAAAAAAAATCAATTTTTATAGGGACTAGCACCTAATTAGCATATTTTTTTAAATAATCTAGATTTTTCTCGAATATACTGGAATAATTAAGAATCTTCCAAACGTTCTATTTCTAATTTCTCTATTTTACAACTACTTCATGAACGAAGATTTTTTGTATTAACAAGTAGAATCCCTTACTATAAATTTTTACCCTTTTGCAGATTTTATTAATATTTTTACATAGAAATGCACCCTCGTAACATAATCTACGTAATTGATTATTGTCTATTAAAGCCTATACATCACGGAAAGTTTTCTTCAATTCTTTGGTTGAAGGATATTGCTGCCCACTCACGTACGTTATAAGAATACTGATACTCCAGAGGCTCCCGATTGGATTGAAGTAAGGTGAATATACTTCTTCTTCTTCGTCTATGTGCCATGTCCCTTCAGGACGTAGGCGATCATGGCCTTCCACGTCTCCCTATCCCTGGTGGCTCTTAGGATGCTTTCTCATGTTCAGTCAGTCAGTTGAGTGCCATACGTGATACACGCTTGGGCGATCATGTCTCGACAGAGACATGACTGACTGGGCAGAATATTATCTCGCAGTAGGTTGCCATTGCTTTCTGCGGTAGACTGGTTGCCGACCAAGGCTACAGAACTCAATCTGTCCTGTTATTTAACCCATACCTGGAAGGAATAGGCGGATTAATACCTTTCCAAAGGGTATTTGTGCGTAAGTGAATGCAATGAATTCAGCTGGAATTCGAACTCGGCTCCCCGATTTCTCGTTCCAAGCCGATATCCAATGCATCCAACCCAAACTCAAATATGTTATCCGCTGCTTTCCCCTGTCTCTCTTTCCCTCTATCTGACCTGTAAGTATCAAATTCTCGAAGCCCTTCTTCCTCATCACGTTCCAGGAACTTTAGTTGTCTCTGTATTAATTTCCTTTTTGTTTCCATTCTATCCAGAAACTCATCATTGCTTACATGTTCGATCCATGATATCCGCAGCATTCTTTTGTAGAACCACATTTCAGTTGCTTCAAGTTTTTACTTCATTTTTGATGATATTGTCCAGCATTCACTGACATAGTGAAGAACAGACATCACACAGCAATTCAGTACTCTCTTTGTTTCTAACAAAATATTCCTGTCTCTTAATACTTCCCAAGTACTTAAATTTTTGTATCTGCTTGATTTTAGTATCCACAACATGTAATTAGTATTTTGGGCTCCTCTGTCTGCTGAAGACCATATATTCGGTTTTCTTGTAGTTTATTTGTTGTCCTTTCTTTCGACTTTCTTCATCTACCTTTTTTAGGAGGTCATGCAGTTTTCTTTACGTGTCGGCTATCAGCACTGTATCATCTGCTATGTTGTTCAAATTGTGACCGCCGATGATGAATCCTGGCATATATTCTAGGGTTCTCAGAATAGTCTCGCTGTACAAGTTGAATAGATCCGATGAAAAGGCACATTCTTGTCTTACACACCTTTGTCTGTATATCTGCTGAATTCGTTTCCTGTTTGTATGCAGGAGGTTTGTTGCCAGTAGAGGTTCTTTATTACTTTAATGTTTTTTCCCAAATCTGTCAAGGTTACTGAGCATTTCTTCAATACTTTGAGGCGTACTTCGTCGAAATCTTTAACATAATAAAATAAATGTAGTGATCCTAAAACCATTGTGCTTCTCGGTGGACTGGACCATTGTCGTGTTAGAACTTCAAGTTTGCACCATAAGAAAACAGAGCACAGTATAAAATATTTTGATATCTGGCAGCATTAAGCCTAAAGATGATGAAGGCTGCAGGTATGTTTTTTTTGTTTTTGTTTTTTGTTTTTTTCGTGTGGAAGAGCTACCTGAACTATTACTCATCCACCATCTTAAGCACGATGAGAGGCCACCATGACATTTTTGTGAAAACCGTGCCAATGGAACATAAATTCACCAAAACCATCTAAATTGAACTGTTCGCATTACAGACCAATATTCTTCCTACACCAACTTGATATGCCAAGATGAACTGAAGAACTCACCAAACCTGAGATTGTCAAAGCCAAGAAAATTACTATTTTACAAAAACCCAACGATAAAATTAAGAAAAATAATACAGAACTTCTGCCTAATAGCAAGACTCTTAACATTGTACCAAATGAGTATTTCTGTACTTCAAGCGCATTGGTCATGAGCAGTAATGGATCAAAACGCGCTTACGAAAAATAAACGTACAAACATGAATTATCCCTACAAAGAATATCCAATAATAATAACCATAATTAATACTTTCCCTTGGGTGCCTGTTGATAGACATCGCATGTCCTGCAAATCATTTTATTGAAGGTGAAAAACAAGTTGAAAAGATTGTGACGTTAGATGTTGAATTGGAGCCATTGG
Organism: Ascarosepion bandense; assembly: GCA_037127315.1. Taxonomy (NCBI): domain Eukaryota; kingdom Metazoa; phylum Mollusca; class Cephalopoda; order Sepiida; family Sepiidae; genus Ascarosepion; species Ascarosepion bandense. The sequence continues at coordinate 2,610,912 of JBBBDQ010000740.1, read as the reverse complement.
GTCGATTCCAAATAATCTCCAGAAACACCTTGATACCATCGGAATCGCGACCAGATTAACAACATTACAAAATCCAACCATTTTAGTCACGACAAATATCCTAGGAAAGTGCTTGTTTCCCGAGGTCTTGAAACTTGACAGAGTTACTTAAAAGTATTTTCGGTGTTCAAAAGCATCAACGCGCGAATTTCAGTAATAGTAGTAGCAGTAGTAGTAGTAATAATCATAATAATAACAAAACGATATCCGAAAAGAGAAAAGCAAAGGATGGAAGAAGATAACAACAACAACAACAACAACAACAACAACAACAATAATAATAATAATAATAATAATAATAATAATAATAGTTGTAGCAGAAAGAAGAAGAAGAAGAAGAAGAAGAAGAAGAAGATATACAAATTTCACGGTTTTTCCTATTTTAATATTTTGATGAATCTTCATTCTTCCGTTAATGATGGAGTAAGGTCATGGCGAGTTCTATGACAATAGAATATCCGTAGAAATTTCCCTATCGTATCGTTAAATATTTGAACTTAACAAATTTAAGAAAATATTGCAATAAAAATGGTAAATATGAATGCTGGCCGTTGAGTCACCACAAACGAAAAGATTTGAACTTGATACCTTTTTTTTTTTTCAATTTCACGAAAACATTCTAATGTTTGGTCTTTTGTTCTTGTAAATGGCAGCCATGACAGTTATACTAATACGAGCTCAGAAATGGTTACTGCGTATTTTTTAGAGTTAAGTCTAAACGAATATATTAATTTTTAGTTCCTTAAAGTACACGGTTGTGAAGAAGAAGAAGAAGAAGAAGAAGAAGAAGAAGAAGAAGAAGAAGAAGAAGTATTTAATGAGTCTCTATAGATGTATACTCTTCTTCATTCTTTTGTTAATTCGTCTATTGGACATAATATTGGTGTTTGTTTGTTTTTATTTATCGTTTTAGTTATTTGGTTTTATTAGTTATATAATAAAAATTATATAAAATATATAATAAAAACTTCCTTGTATTCACTTACGCACAAATACCCTTGCGAAAAGTATTAATCTGTCTCTTTCCTCCAATTATTGGTTAAATAATAGGACAGATTGGGTTCTATAGCCTTGGCTGGCAACCAGTCTACCACAGAAAGCAATGGCAACCTACTGCGGGATAATCTTCTGCCCAGTCAGTCATGTCTCTTTCGAGACATGATCGCCCAAAGCGTGTATCACGTATGGCATTTAAGTGACTGAATAAAAAACGGCAGATGCAGACGGCAGATGCTCTAAACTAATTGACATCTGCGGTAATTCTGACATTATATTATTTACATTATTTACACTTGGACTATTGTTTCCATCTTTGCTGTCATCACCACAATGTTTCAGTCGTTGTACCCTCCAGCATTCATCATGTGCTTGTCGATCCGGGTTACCTTCAGGGAATTTCTAGCTGAACCCTTTATCCAATCTACAGTGGTAAATTGTTTCATTTCTATGTCCATGTCTAAAGATCTATCATTTTTTTTTTTCGTACAACTTAGTTATTGCTCACCTGATTGTAAGTCTCTACTACTTGGCCCAGGAATTAAGCTCACAAATTCACGAACTAACGCTGTAATCCAGTAGACTTTAATCCACTATTATAGCATTATCCTAAATCATTAAGATTACAAATAACATCTCATTTAAAAAGGTCAAAATGTGCTTAAACCTCTCTCTGAATTCGAGCCAGAATTCTCAATGTGCGCGGTTGCATCTGTCCAGATGTGAACACTTAAGACGACGGTAGGTGTTCAAGGGTGATATGAAGGCACCTTTACTTTAACAGGTCAGTAAGATTATTTCATCTGTCTATTATACATGCAACAAATATTTGAACTTTGATTGGTTCAAGTTACTTTTTTATTTGCTCATAATGTTGCCTACATATTTACATCTTAAATACATTTTAATCATCGGGATTCAATTGTAACTTTAGTATGGAAGAAAACCTTGCAAACTAACATAAATAGCTTTGGTAGTTCGGTACAGTGACCATCACTTGGCTATTCTCGCTACAGCTACTTTTAAAACTGGATGCTTATTCGTAAACGCAGCAAAATGTAAACACTTAACATTAAGACTCTTAAGTTAACAATGAACATTTAACAGTTCAAACAAAAGAAAGTTAAGGGTATTAATTAAATAAGATTAAATAATTTCAATTTTTAAACAAATATATTCGCTTTTTTAAATGAAGTGACGCTTTTCGGTATCGTTGGAAGTGTTTATAGGAGTGTGTAACGCGTTTTCTTTTCTTTTTTTCTCTATTTCTTGCGCGCATGCGCGTGCGGAAGTAAATAATTGATTTGCACATATCCGGTTATTAACCCCCTTCAGATGGGGACACCTACAGGCATTAAAAGAAGCAAGAAGATGAAGAAGAAAAAACTTTTCACCCATATTTGTTTCTTGGATTCTTACGCAGAGGGACCGATTAGAAAGCGCGGCAGTTCTCTTTTTCTTTTATTTTTTCTTTTTTTTTTTCTTTTTTCTTTTATTTTTTAATGCGCAAGCGCGTCTCTTCTTAATCAAAAATTATTCCCCGGGACTGAGAAATAAAAAGAATAGATACAGTAAGAAACAGGGGTGGAAAACGGCAGTAGAGAAATAGAGAAAAATAAGAGAATGGGGGAAGGGAGAGAGTGAGTGAGTGAGAGGGAGAGAAATCGTCTAAACAGGAAAACGAGGAAAGGCATGAAAAGCCAACGAGCCAGAACAAATGAAAGAAAACAGGAACTCGTCAGATCAGAAGCAAACATCAAAAACGTACGAAAGCCGTTCATATATATAGATTGTATGTGTGTGAGAGAGCGTGTGCGTGTGTGCATGTGTGTTTACTTATATATATATAAAGTAAATATATACGTGTATCTTTTTACTTAAATAAGCCTAATACGAACACACGCAAGCATATATATAGTCAGATGTCGTTTTATATAAATTTGCCAAATATGTAAACTAAATATCATCACCTCAGTAAAAATATGTAATGTTTGTGTAAATACTTTTACTTACATAAACTATATATATTTATGTGTATGTGTGATAAAATTATAGCTATATGGTATTCTATATTTATGGATAAAAGTGCTCTATATCAGAGATAGAGCGTCTGTAAATGTAAAAGTCTGTCCATGCTTGAGGGTAATCTTCACGCTTAAACTATTGATCTCAGTGTTCACTTTACACACACACACACACACACACATACACACACACACACACACACACACACACACATATATATATATATATATATATATATATTAAATACACATTTCTTATACTCGTAAAAGTTTAGTATGTACGTAAAATGAATACATACACTGTATATACGTAATACATATGTAAAATGAACACACACACACACACACACACACACATCTGACTCTTGCATTGTCAAGCAACTCTGCCCTCTCGGAAACTCGGACCATGAGGGAGTTTCCGTTAAAATCTCCTTTCGCTCCCACTCCACCAAAGAACCTCAGACCAGCAGAATATCTTACTGCTACCAAACAGCTGATTGGGACTCGTTCCGCGATTTCCTGTGTGACGTCCTTTGGAACAGAGTATTTAGCCTTCCCGTTGAAGACTACGTGGCTGAGGTGTCCACTTCGGTTAAGGCTGGCATCGATGCTTTCATCCCTGCCAGGAAGTTAAGACTTAAATTCCACTCGTCCACCCCCCCCCGCTACTCCCCTGCCTGCTCGGCTGCCATCGCCTACTGAAATCACTTCTTTCGGCTTTACCAGAGTCACGCGTCGGACCATAACAGGCGCCATTTTGTCTGGTTCGTAATGAGTGCAAGAAGATACTTAAAGGAGCTAAGATGATGTTTGCAGCCAGAATGAAGCAGCGCATAGCATCCCGTAAGTTCGGCTCCAAAGACTACTGGGGGCTCTGCAAAAGCGTGCTGAACAGCAGCAAGCCCTCAATCCCCACTCTAATCAACGAATTTGTGATCCTCACCTCTTCAACAGACAAGCTGAGTGCTTCGCTCGCAGATTCTCTACCAACTCGACAATGGACTCGTCTGGAGTATCTGTATCCGACTTCCCACCCCGAACCCAGGCCCAACTGACTGACATACTCATTACTCCCTCGGTGGTCTCGGTTGACCCCTATAAAGCGTGCGGTGGCGACGGAATACCAGTCATTGTCCTAAATAAATGTCCTAAATAAATGTGCTCCTGAAATTTCCTCTGTTCTCTCTAAACTCTTTAACTACTGCCGCTCTGCTTCTTGCTTTCCTGCCTGGTGGAAATCTTCCTCCGTAGTTCCTATATATAAAACTGACTCCGCTAATTATCAGCCTCCTACCGATCTTTGACAAAGTGTTCGAAGCCATCATCAACGCCGAGGTAGTACAACATCTCACATCTCACAATCCACAGACTCTTCTCTGACAAACATTATGATTTCGGCTTCACCAGGTCTACTGCTGATATGCTCACGACCATCACTGAGTATATACACCAGGCCCTCGACAAAAACGAAGCCCGAACTGTTGCCCTAGATATCTCCAAAGCGTTTTACAGAGTCTGACATGCTGGCCTTCTATGCAAGCTGCCGGTCTCTGGTATAACTGGACAATTGATTGACCTAATCCAGTATTTCCTTCCAAACCGCACAATGAAGGTAGTATTGAACGGACAAGCCTCCTACTACTATCACACGAACGCGGGTGTCCCTCAAGGTTCTATTCTAGGTCCTACGCTTTTCCTTATCTATATTAACGATCTTCCAGATGTAATAAGATCTCAAGTAGGCATATATGCTGACGACACTACAGTTTCCTCTCGTCTCGATCAAAAATCTGCCGAGGCTGACAAAGCAAACCTCGCTGCCGAGCTTGAAAAGGACCGCCAATCAGTGGTGGACTGAGGTAAGAAATGACTAGTAAATTTGAATGCTTCCAAAACGAAGCTGCTATCAATTAGCCATCACATACAATCGTTCCTATCGTCCATTAGCATGGACCAGGCTAGTCTCCCTGAAAGTAAAACACTGCGCTTTCTCGGGTTAACTCTCACATCAGACCTCAAGTGGAATAACGATATAGAATCCATAGCTAAATCTGCTGCTAAGAAGGTCGGTTCTCTGTGCAGGGCCAGGAAGTTTTTCCCGTCCGAAATAATCCTGCACATATACAAATCTATCATAGGCCCGTGCATTGAATACTGCTGCCATATCTGGTCGAGTGCTTCTGCTATCCACCTAGGGGTCCTTGACAAAATCCAACGTAGAATCTGTAATGTGATCGATCCCGACTTGGTAGCTAGGATACGGTCGCTTTCTCACCGACTTAGTGTGGATTGCCTGTGTCTCTTCTACAAATACTTTCACAGCTTCTGCTCCGATGAACTTAGCTACTGGTGACCCCTATATATGAATTTTCTCGAGCCACAAGATTAGCAACTAGGTCCCACCCTTTTACTGCGAAACCGATAAATTGTAAACGCATTTTCTACTCCATCAGCTTCTTTTCTCACACTTCCCGCCAGTGGAATTCCCTTCCGTTTACTTGTTTTCCCGACAGCTACAATCTCCAAGAATTTAAATGTAAAGTCAATAGTCAATAGTCATCTCTTATCTCACTAACTCAATAGCATTCTCATCCTTCTCATACCGTCTTCCTGACACCAACTGTAACCGGTCACTCTTTCTCATACCATACTTCCTATGCAACCCCCTGCACAACAGTGACAGTAAAATACCTTGCTTGGGGAGACACGATGATATATATATATATATATATATATATATATATATATATATATATATATTCTATTGAGACAGCAGATAATTATCTAAACATATATTGTTAAATGTAATTGACAATGAATATCTATTGTGTTTAATCATTAAGCGTTCTAAACATCGTATTTTGGCTTTAATTTCAGGTGGAAAAAAAGACAAAAATTGTCCAACATTTAGATATTTTTTCATGCAGATTTATCGTCGCATAGCAATGTTTTATGTCAACTCAAAAATATATAATCTTTGATGGTGGATGTCTTTATGTGTTAACGTCCCTGCAACCACTCTGAAGATGGCTCATGTGACTCGAAATCTTAGAACCAGCGAAATAAAAAATATCCAAATGTTGAACAATTGTTTTCTTTATTTACACCATAAATTAAATCCAAAATACGATGTTTAGAACGGCTCATGATTAAACATAATAGACATCCATTGTCCGTTATATTTAACAATATACAGTAGCGGCCATAATATAAGGAACGGAAACAACAAAGATAAATATGTGTATTACTTAAAAAGCAATGCATGATTATCAATAAAAGTTTTACCGAATAAAGATTAGGGTGTAATGCATAAATATTATACAAAGTTACAAACATTTATATAATAGTACAAAAGTTAAGGAACGATGTTAATAATTTGCATGAAATTTTAATTTACATTGTTAAAAAACTCGATGGAGTTTCAACAATAAGTAAAAGTTCATTTATCATTAGGACTTTATTTGTAAGCAATATGTCAAATTCTATTTATCGCTAACTATAAAAAAAAAGTCAATTTCAGAAATTTCTGATATTGTTCATGGGTCTAAAAGTGTCGTTCATCGTGTAATTAGCAAGTATAACACCAATAAAACGTTAGATGCAAAACCAAAAACAGGAAGACCTCCAAAAACATCACAAAGAGAAGATCGAAGAACTGTTAGAATATCTCCAAAAAACCGTTTTGAAACTGCTACATCAATTGCCCGTAAATTTAATGAAGAGACAGATAATCAGATCTCAAGGAAAACGGTTGCTCGCAGGTTAAAAAAATGCAGGATTGCATGCCGGTATTCACGCTTCGAAGTCTCTCATTTCAAAGCGAAACTAAAGGGAACGCCTGGAGTATGCGAGAGAACATGTTGTTTGAACTGAGGCCCAATGGGATACAGTTCATTTCAGTGACGAGTCCAAGTTTACTATATTTGGTTGTGAGGGCGAAACTTACGTACGCCGTAGAACAGATGAAAGACTCTCTTCTCAATGTGTCAAGAAAACCGTTAAGTTTGGTGGCGGCAGTGTGATGGTGTGGGGAATGATTTTATCTGCAGGAGTTGACCCTATCATCCGCGTATAGGGCAATATCAATGCTGAGATTTACAAAAGGATTCTTCAGCAGCATGTGGTACCAAGATTACACCATAATCTTGATGAATCTCCTATTTTTATGCTGGACAATGCACATTGCCACGAGGCTTATTTGAAGAAGAAGGAATCGCCCTAATGAAGTGGCCAGCCCAGCGCCCCGACCTGAATCCAATAGAAAATGTTTGGTAGATAATTGGAGAAAGGGCTCAGAAAAAAATTCCAAAAGAGCAGGATCACCTATGAGAGTTATTGAAAGACGAATGTGAAGGAATTACTGCTGATTTTTGCAAGAAATTAATTAGATCATATAATCGACGATGCAGAAAGGTCATTGAAAATAAGGGGATGTTTACCAAATATTAAATTTTGTAGATATTTTGTTCACAATCAAGTATTAACAAGATCGTTCCTTAACTTTTGTCCAGTAGCTTATTTTTTTTGTTCCATTTAATCTTTATTTAAAAAGAATATTATGTAAATTTTTGTAACTTTGTATAATATTTATACATTACACCCTAGTCTTTATTCGATAAAAATTTCATTGCTAATCATGCATTACTTTTTAATAAATACACATATTTATGTCTTTGTTGTTTCTGTTCCTTATATTTTGGCCGCTGCTGTATATATATATATATATATATGTGTGTGTGTGTGTGTGTGTGTGTGTGTGTGTGTGTGTGTGTGTGCACAGTAATGAACATGTAATAAATATCCTTAACGTACAAAAAATGATTTCAACCAATAAATCCATACAACTTCTCGCGTTATTTGGCTCATACCAAGTTTTAAATAATTTTCATTAGAAAATTATCACTACGCATGTTTATAGTTTATTGGAAAGACAATGATTTATATGCAAAGTAATAATAATGAAGTGATAACAAGTCTGTCCTTCAAACTTTTTGCATAATGATTATTATAATTATGATCGTTGAATTTAAATGTCTACATAAATTTCACGTTTCAAGATTTTTTTAGCTAATCATGTAATCTCATTTAACGTGATTCTACATGTATCTTCATAGCAATTTGATATTCTATGTCCGAATGTTGCAAAGGCAACATCAAAAGAACATACTCTGGAAGAAGATAAGAATGAAAAAGGCTACAGAACGATCTCTAAATATTTCAACGTCCTGATAAGCTCGGTCCAGTGTGTAAATCAGAAATAGAAGTACTGTATATACTCGTATGAAACCGACTTCATGTAAAGTGCAAACTATGAATTTTGAGCATGAATCTTAACCCCTCGAGAAAAAATTACTTGTTTATAGTGCCACTGACCCCAGAAAATGAATCTGACCTGCTGTCAAAAACTTATATCTACACATTTGAATAATGTTTGTTCCTAGTATGTGTCTCTCCCAGATAAATAAATTGTGTCATTTTATCATGAATCCATCTCTTCTCCCTGCAACTACAAATTGAACAGCAGGATAAACCGGGTTCTATAGACTTGGTCGGTAAATAGCCTACTACATAAAGAAATAGCAGCTTACCGCAGTCATTTTTCTGCCTAGTCCGCCATGTATCGAAAGAGACATAAGCAGCCATGCGTTTATCACACACAGCACTTGACTGTTAATATAAAAAGTTTCCATTAAATTTATTATCAAGATAAATGCTGATAATTATTGTAATTGGACATGACATTCTTGGAGTCTTAGCTACGAAACATATATATTCTCTGTATATTTACAGAGAAAAATGCTTCTTCGCGTTCTGAAAACTTGGCTTTTGCCCACATTACCAAAGAAAGGTTTCAAAGTCATTGTAACACTATGCATATTCAGTAACATGTAAAATTAGATTTATCCTCGATAATGACTAAATGTATAACTGAAAAACAAACCATTTGAATACTTTTTATATAATTTATGTTTGAAAATAAAAATAAAATCACATGCAAAATTACATAAAAATCTTAATCATAAGACCTTATTTATCATTTTTAATGAAACCTGCATAAAAGAGAAATTACACCCCAAATATACAATATATATATATATATTAAATAACTTTAATCCAAACGGAAAAGTAAGAAGGTAAATCCCAAAAACCTGATCCTAATTAATATTAAAATTTTAATATTAAAAAATGATACAGGTGGAGAGCTCAATGTAATCAAAATTACATAGCTAATTATAAAATAAAATAAATTTCGATGTTCAAAACTGGTGAATGCTCATTTTAACATGAAATCCCTAAGAGAGATTTCACATCTCATCGGCAACTACCACATTTTCAAAATTAAATAAAAAGGAATAAAAATGAAGGTTAAGAATTAAGAAATTTACGTCACAAAAAAAAAATCGGTTAGCAAAATTCTTAACCTTCATTTTTATTTCTTTTTATTTCATTTTGAAAATGTGGTAGTTGCCGATGAGATGTGAAATCTCTCTTAGGGATTTCATGTTAAAATGATCATTCAACAGTTTTGAACATCGAAATTTATTTTATTTTATATGTATATATATATATATATATATATATATTTGTAATCCGGTGGCAAACTTTTGACCGAAGCTTAGGGCTTCTAGTTGCGTATCCGATAGATGGAATTTGGATAAATTATGAACTAAATCTTTTTTGCCAAGCATTTCGGAATTATTTTTTCTTCAATACATTTTTTGAAAAATGCAAACTCGTGAAGATATAAAATCATATTTTTCCCCCTTATGCCCACAAATTTCTACAATCATCAGTCCATGAATTAGAGGAAAAAGAACGTGTACTCTTCCACAGGGCATATATTGCGGGGAATTATATAATGGTCTTTTACAGCAACAAGAAGCACGTTCAAAAATTACACACTAAACTTAAAAAAACTAATTAACAATATCAAGTGGTCCAGGATCGGCAAAAAAGATTTAGTTAATAATTTATGCAAATTCCATCTATCGGATACACACACACACACACACACACACACACACACACACACACACATATATATATATATATATATATATATATATAACTTCTTACTATGAAACAATATTCTACTATACCAATCTTACCATTGTTGACGATATTTTTACTTCGGCTTGAACACTGAATACCAACACTTAACATCTTGATTCCCCAAATAGTACATATAGAAGGATGCATAATAATACTATTTCTATTGCGACAAACGTTATTTTTAATGGATACTCGTGTTTGGCTGTACGCCCACCTTTTTCTTTTTTTTTAACAGCAAGGTACTACACCTATCGACCGGCGTACTCGAGAAAACATGAAAACAGAAACTGTGCCCCTCTTTGTTGAAAAAAGATCGTCTGACCTCGCGTGCTTTAAACCGGAAGACTATGTAGAACGTCACAGTCTAGCAAGGTTCTATTCACCCTTTAATGGAATGCACATCTCTACGTTCAGATTATTCCGAAAGCTATATCTGCTCGATTTCGTATCCGAATCGTAAACAAAGCAATTCCTAAAGAATCAATGGATTTATTTTCGATCCGACATCTTTTATGACTTCAAAATTGCGTACTACTTTGAAATTAGTGTTTAAAATTATAAAAATGAGATATTGCAGATTTAACTTTTAAGGAGAAACAGATCATGTTACCCAAGACTTTCAAGTAAGTCGGGGTGTTTGCAATGAAATTCCGAATTCAGATTACTATAATTTATCCGACCAAACACGCAACGTTATCAACCATCAAGCAGGATCATGATAGATTTTATGCGCTTAACGCATAAAGACAAAAACAAAACAAAAAATAAAATGCATAAGAAAGAAATAACAAAAAGAAATAGATTCTTATTTTATAAATACACGGCGTTGGCAGACAGAGGTGCGAGCATTTGTTCTCTTTAGGCTTTGCAAAAACACGGAATTAAAGAAGAGATGCTTGATCAAATTCGTTCTGTCATGCCAAAATCGGTTTTCAGAGTAACCCAAAGCGAGTACTGTTGTCTGGAACGTAAATAATGTTGCCACTTACCAATGACAGTTAATTTTAGCCATTTATTTAATTTCGTTTTTCGCTTTTAACTGAGTCGGCTATTGCGTCAGTGGTCGTGTTTGCTTCTTAGAAGTTTCAGGATGGTCTGTCAGACTTTGAAAAGGTATAAGACATTCTTAGGAGGAGTATGTAATGTGTCATAAGCAAAAGAGAAAGCTTATCTATCTTTTATTTACTGGTTTGGTTGACCACACCCAACGAAACAAACTACGCACACACTAATGATAAAAGGCATTTACAGACTCGACTATACGCCTCAACCGCATAAGCATTTTAAATATAAACTATATACAGTGGCTTAAGAAAAGCTTTAGCCAAGAGAAATAAACTACATCCAATTTCAAAATTTAATTTCGTAATCCTAACTCGACATGTGCGTTGTAGTGCAGTGGATATCGGCTTGGAACGAGACATCAGAGAACCGAGTTCGAATTCCAGTTAAATTCCTTGCCTTCACTTACGCGCAAATATCCTTGGGAAAGGTATTAATCCTTCTCTTTCCTCCAGTTATGGCTTAAATAACAGCACAGATTGGGTTCTATAGCCCTGGTGGGCAACCAGTCTACCGCAGAAAGTAATGGCAGCCTACTGTGGGGTAATCTTCTGCCGAGTCAGTCATGTCTCTTTCGAGACATGATCGCCCAAGCGTGTATCACGTATAGCACTTAACTGACTGAACTCGACATAAATAAACAGTATTTGGAACTATTATGGGATAGGTCCCCCATTTCCTAGTTTCAGTGCTTGTATTCGGTTTTTCATAGATTTGATCAAGTTATCAACAATTGTCTGATCCATACTTTGCCACTCCTTTCTTTCTATTTATTTAAGAGTTGCACCACTGACAGGATTTTGGTTGCACGCCCTTGAAGTTTTTGGTCAAGATGCCCTATTGGATTCATGACAGATCTTTGGGCTACTCATAGCAGTGACTTGATTCCTTGCGATTTTTTCCAGGCCTTTGCTACTTTGCTCGTATGACATGGCCCTCCACCTTCTTGAAAAAGATAGACATTCTTATGAATCTGATTGGTTTCAAATAGTGAGAGTAGTCCTTTCTTTAATATTTGACAGGATTTTGGACCATTCAACTGCTCGTCAACAAGAATCAGCTCAGATTTCCCTCCAAACCAGACAGCGCCCCACGCCATTATTCGAATCCCTCTATATTTCACGGTTGCCTGCAGACATTCAATGTTCCAAGTCTCATTCTGATTTCGACAAACATACACCTAATATATATTCGAATATTGGCAGAATTTACTTTCATCTGACCAAAATACAGATTACCAAAATTCATAATCTTTGCTCTCAAATTCTCTCACACAGCCTGTTTTTGTTAACCTGTGAAATAAAGGGATTCTTTTTCTTGCAACTCTTCATTGATAGCCCAGCTCTTTCATAGTCTTTCTTGCCGTATATAGCAACATTTCCATGCTGTTGGCAACGTCTTTGACGTTCTAACGGCGGTTTCTGATGACTTCCCCCTTCAGCGCCATTTTAGTTCGTTCAGACACTATGAACGTTGTTCCACATGACAATGGCCTTCTTCGTTAAATTTCTTGCCAATATTATTAACCGTCTGATCATTAACCTGGAAAAACCTAGCATTTTCTCTGTTTGACTCGCTACACTGATTCCATCCTCTGATTTGCTCTCGTTGAAATTCACTAATTTCCTTCTGCGATCTTTCAATGCAAAATTTATCAACTATCGTTCATAAATGAGAGTAGCTTGATACTAACACCGTAGTGTCTGAAAAAAAGACGTCATTACATAAGCCAAAATTGCTGTAATTAAGGATAGCTAAAATCTTACCATAGCCCACTGTGTAGGGTATGCTGTGAACAAAACTATGAGAATTAGGAATATATTTTTAAAATTACAACGACGTGGTCGAGATTATATATTGGATTCCATGATCTTGTCACTTGCTGCATAGCAAGTGTTACGCCAGGGCAATATACCATTTTGAATTCAGAGTTGTTCTTATCCTAGACTAGTTGCCAACTACGGCTGAAGAGCCAATTCTGCCCTTCTATTTAACTCATAACTGAATTCATAATTTTCGCAAGAGTATTTACGCGAAAATGAATACAACGAACATGGCTGGCCAATCTTTTGTTTCGAGCAACTATTACATCACAATGCACATCCTAGAACAAGTTGTGATATTTTTAAAATTCAATAAAATATATCAGAAAATGAGAACATGTTTATTCTATAAAACCGTTTTTAGCTTTAACGACGGTCTAGATGTCATCTCAGTACTCATCCTGATATATCGCACTTGATTGTCTTTGGGATTCTTGATATTATGAAATTATACAGAAATTTACGAAATTGGAATTAACCGACATACTTTATTTAAATACGAGTATCCATTAAAAATAATATTCAAACAAATAAATTCTTAATATTGTTGGTGAGAGTCAATGCGGTGTTGTGCCAGCTATACACAACTATAATATCAGCGCGAACATTGCCGACATCGATCTTAACATCTATTTTGTAGGGTAGACGGGTATCTTTTGAGCAAACCGTAAACATAGATTTAACTTGTCAGCAATGGTCTTACGCGTCGGCAACCGACATATATGCTTGCATTTTTAAGGACTGATAAAACACAACTTTTAGATTTTTAAAGCAAGCAGTTTAGAAGATTGATGCTATATTAGGGAAAATCGATTTCGGAACCGTGGTATTGCACACGATTTGTATGTTGGAGTTCGACATGATAAATAATGGCAAATTAGTTCTTACAAATTGTTACCGCTTTTGGGGTAAACGCCTGTGAAGATTTAGTTGAGGTTCAAAATTGTAGCGTTGGAATTTAATTCCAGTGATCAGTGAAAGTCTTATAGAACAGTCTTATAAAATTTATAATTTACAAAAACTTCAAAATTATATATGAACAAGATGCATGGCACAAGCACATTATTACTAAATCATTGAGCCATCGAACAAGATCATCATTTATTCCAAATTAAATTCATACTGTTATAAAACAATTTAGCTATATTATGATGTAATATATAAATAAACAATGCAAATGTAAAACATTTTGTCTGATAATTTATACCCAGCAATATTATGGTGTTATATACACTATTTTTTGTTTTTATTTATATAAACTAACAAATGGTGTAAGATCTTATTTATTGAGAATCATTTTGTAATGTTTAACAATGTCTTTTTACATTGATACATTAAATAGAAAATATATTCAAACCAGAAGTTTAATTAATCACATGCAAAATATGCAATTTTTACTGTATTCGATAAGTAAAAAATGCTAAATTGTCGTTATTTTATATTTTAATTTCACGAAGTGCGTGTTGTTATATTTTTATCCACCGCAGAGTATAGTGGAATCAGTTGGACCACGTTCGTGTGAAAAAGAGCAATTTGACGCAATTCACTTCGCCAGAAATTTAAAAACGGTATGCTGTACTGCTTGGCATTCGCCCCAGAAGCACCAATACTAACATTTCAGATTGTTTGGTAGTCAATCTGAGACCAGTGCAGAGGATTCGAAAGAGTCGGATTCAGCCAACATCATGGTGTTTGGCGTGATCACCAGTGATAGCGGCGTTATGCCTTCATTCATCTTCCTACAACATTGAGGCCTACATCAAGTGCCTTGACGAGATAGTGCTGCCCTGGCGTAAGAAGGTGGCTGCTGGAAGACATTATGTTTATCAACAGGACTCTGCACCATGAAACACAAACAGAAAAATCCAGTCATGGCTGTCAGGCGATTTCTGAGACCACATCACACCCTTACATCTGGCTACCTAATTTCCCAGATTGCATCCCTTCGATTATGTGAAAGACGTATTTGAGCGAGAGACCAACAAAACTTCTTGAAAAACAAAAGATGAACTGAAGGAAAGGATAATGGACGCATTCACCAATTTAAGTAGGGATGAGTTACAGGACATTCTGAAATCGTCTGGAGATTATGATTCAAGCCAATGGCATTTTTTTTTAACAAATTTGCTCTTTAGCATTTCAAAATATGTTTGTCTAATTTTGGTAAATATATCTCTTAAATGAAATGTCAGTGCTATTTTCATTTTTGCATAATTTAGACGACGATTCATCTATCGTACCATTTTTTTTTTTTAATCGTTTCACCCCATGCAAGGCGGTAACGCCACTGATGCGCAGGGAGCTACATAAAAGTAAAAGGTTAGAAAGGAGGAGAGTAAAGAGAAAGACGAACCAGTTACAGGAGGTGTCAGAGAAAGGAGCAAGAGAAGGATGGGAATACAGATGTGATGACAGTTGCAAAGATAGAGAGAAAGGAAAATAGATATTGGGTGATACAGAAAGAACTAGACTCAAGTAGTTAAGAGATGGGTATTGACATTGCATTTAAATTCCTGAAGGTTGTAGCCGTCAGGAAAGATATGGAACGGGGTTCTACATGCGGGAAGTGCGAGAAAAGAAGCTGGTGGAGTAGAATTGTCGTTTACATTTGGTTGATCTAACTGGGAATGGGTGGAACCAAGTTTCCAGCCTGGTTACACTACTAAACTCCTGTGTGAGGGGCACCAGTGACAAGTTCATCAGAGCAGAATCCATGAAAATATCTATAGAACAGACAGAGGGAAGCCACATCCTGTCGATGAGAAAGCGGCAGGAGTCGAGCCGCCAAATCGGTACCTATCACATTACTGATTCTCCTTTGAAGCCTGTCGAGAACATTTAGATGAACAGCGGGGGTGCCTCACCATATATGACAGCAGTATTCCATGCACGACATGTGTCAAAATTAGATGTCATCAAGTGATACGGCAACTATAAGGAAATCCATAGCAAATTATTTTGCTGCGGAAATATATTCAGTTTTTATTTAATACTAAAGTTTTATGCAATTTGTGATAACATCAGTGAGATTATTAAGAAGAATATATGAAATATATTCTTCACGAGTGCCGCAGGAAGAGAATAGATACCAAAACTTTCACTTAGCATGTTAACAAACTTTGCGAATAAAATGTTAATTCAAAATTTGCTTATACTAATGATTTTAAATAAAAATACAAATTTCAGCCGTATTCCTTGAAAGTAGAAATAGTACAGTTTTATCTTCTTTACAGAAGAATTTGTTAAAGTTCAATGTCTGTGAAGGCTGTACTCGTTGCAAAAAACTTTAAGTTTATTCACATTGTTATGAACGGATAAAATCGTAAGAGGAAGCGTAGCGTTTCAATGTATTTTCTTATTTGCTGATTTAAAAACTGAAGTTGATAAACTTAATTTGATTTAATAAATCTTGTTTCTGTGCAGAAAGCACAAGAAAAAAGAACCAATCGTCAGAATAATGTTGTTATACATAGAATATAAATCCTTTGCTAAGTTAGATAAAGGTAGAAATGCTTTGCAACTCAGGAAGCAATGGTTTGTCAGTAGTCAGTAATTAATGCGTTACTTACAGAATAGGGCTATCATTACAGTTAAAGTCAGTAGGTCATAAGTATACAAACATGTAGTTAATATGTAGATATGTGTTGTGGTGTAATTGATATCAGCCCGGAATGAGAAATCGAATAGCAGAGTTCTAATTCTAATCGAATTCATTTAATTCCCTTACATACAAATACCCTAGGGAAAGGTATTGATCCATCTTCTCCCTCCAGCTATGGGTTCTATATTCTTGGTTGGCAACCGCAGAAAGTAATGGCAACCTACTGCGGGAAAAAAACTTCTCTCTAATCAGTCATGTCTCGAAAGAGACATGATCGTCCAAGCGTGTATCACGTATGGCAATTAACTGATTGACTGAGTTAATATTTCGTAACATGGTCTTTAAATTGTTAAATTTAAATCAATCAGTTTGATTAGCTTTTCACCAGCTTCCCACAATAATCTGCTGGAACGTCGAGCCATTCCTCCTGAAAGAAGTTGTAACTAAGTTAGATTTGCTCGCACACATTTTTTTCGTTTCTGTCCACATATGTGATACTGGATTGATATCAGGGTTTTGTGGTGCCACTCTAATAAATTCCTTTTGTTATAGTTAAGTCATTTTGGTGCAACTTTGAAAGTTTGAATACGTTATTATCCATTTAGAAAAAACATTTTTAATTAAGTTTTAACTTTCTCGTCGATGTCTTAACTCACTTCTTTAATATATCCTCTATTTGGTTTGCAAACCTAGTCTTTTCCCTTCTAACATAATTATAGTAATTATGACCTAATAGTTTAATATTTCATGATACCAGAGGTCATTTCACTAAGATTGTTTTCCTCCATCCAGCTGAATAACATTCGAGATTCTCTCGAAATAATACGTGTGGTTAAACGTTCTCTTTTACCTGTTTCTACCAACATCTCAATGTCTTTTGCCTTTGTTCTGGGATCGATTTGCGCTTTTTTCACCAAAGTACATTAATGTCTGGGATGTGCGTTGTGGTGCAGTGGATATCGGCTCGAAACGAGAAATCGGAGGAACCGAGTTCAAATTTCAGTTGAATTCAATGCATTCCCTTTTTTTTTATTTTTAATCATTTCACCCCGAGCAAGGCAGAAACGCCACTGATGTGCAGGGGGTTACATAAATGTAGAAAGATTAATTAGAAAAGAGTGAGGAGTACAAGCTAGTTAGAAAGAAACCATAGAAAGCTGAGAAAGCAGGTGCAATGACAGATACATGGGCGGAGAGAACGTGAAGATTATACAGGGGAGGGGAGAGAGCTAGAGTCCAGTGGTTAGTAGGTGAGTATTAACTTTGCTTTTAAATTTCTGGAGGTCGTAGCCGTCAGGAAAGCAAGAATACGGGAGTGAGTTCCACAGGCGGGAAGTGCGAGAGAGGAAGCTGCAGGAGTAGAATTGTCGTCTGCGTTTGGCTAACCTGACTGTGAATGGGTGGGACCCAGTTGCCAGTCTGGTTGCACGGGTAAACACCTGTTGAGGAGGCATCAGTGACTTAAGCTCATCCGAGCAGAAGCCATGAAAGTATTTATAGAAGAGACAGAGGGAGGCCACATTTCGACGATGGGAAAGTGGCTGCAGACGAGTCGCCAGATCAGTACCTATCACATTACAGACTCTCCTTTGGAGCTTGTCAAGAACACTGAGGAGAACGGCAGGGGCACCTGACCATAAATGGCAGCAGTACTCCATGCACGGACGGATGGTTGACTTATACCCTTGGGAAAGGTATTAATTCGTCTCTTCCTTCCAGTTATGGGTTAAATAACAGGACAGAGTGGGTTCTATAGCCTTGGCTGGCAACCAATCTGCCGCAGAAAGCAATGGCAACCTACTGCGGGATAATCGAGACATGATCGCCCAAGCGTGTTTCACGTATAGCACTTAACTGCCTGACATTAATATCCAGGAGGTAAACCGCGTCTTCTTCCTGAGCAGTATGATGACTATCTGGTATTTCTACTTGCAAACTGTTCTTTATAAAAATGAACAGAGTACATTTAGGCATTTGGAAATTATTGCCAAGGAAGAATCAGCTTTGTAGAGAGTCCCATTTTTTCTTTGGCTGATTTTTTTATTTTCCCATAATGCCATGCAAAGTTACACTGATTTTTTAAGTGTGACATTAACTAGATTCATGAATATACTCCAAGTTGATTCTAACTACGTCATGCTTCGACAACAATGACATAATTTTCTAGAATATTTCAAGTTGTTTAAAGAGCAGTCATCTGAGTGTATGAAAACCTCTGACCCACTGGAAATATAATGTAAGGAATAAAAACTAAATCATTATCTATTATTCTGATATTTCACATTCTTAAAATAATTATCCTGACCTAAGACAGGAAACTTTACGACAATTAAATGCGAGAGTTAAGTCAGAAAAACTGAGTTTAAATGTTAATGCTGCAATTGCCAAACCAGCATAGCTCTTTAACTCGACAAATGAACAGAAGTCGAGATTTATCCCTTTTTTTCTGTTTGGGATGGGGTTTCCGGTTTCTTCTAAAGTTTGCTTCAGCTCTATACTCCTAACGCTTGACCTTCCTTAGGCTAATATAAGTTCACACAGTAATCATCTATCTTGAGAGGCTCTTTGGCTTTGCATTGAGTGAGCATCAGTAAAAAAAATGTTCATCACTTCCTTTTCTGCCTAAAAAACGACGGCTCGCTTATTATAGTTTATTTATTTATTTGCTTATTTATTTATTTATTTATTTATTTATTTATTTAAGGTAATTTTCAGACATCCCCTAAGATTATTAAGGTTCCCCCGTTTATTAACATTACACTTTGTGACTATTTAAATGATTTTCCGACCAGCGCTTTATTAAGACTTTCGCCCTCTCTCTGTTTATTTCATAATAAGAAAAATTCTTATCACTCTTTCCGATGATTAAGACGACTCCTTGTTTTAGGCACATAAGATTACTTGCTAAGTTTCCCGACATCTCCGCGTGCATAGTCAGCAAAATCGATAACAACAACGACATTATCACGTATCATTAGTTGTTTCTACTCAAAATCAGGAAAAGACAAATGAAATTCTTTGGACACAGAATGCGAAAGAAGGGCTTAGAAAATTTAACACTCATAGGGCATAGTGAGTGCTAGAGAGATAGGGGAGGCAGCAAGCCACTTTCCTGATGAGCTTGTATGAATGGATAGCGGAAAGATTTTAGCAAAGGGATAAAATCTGCTAAGTACCACAAGAGATAGAAAGCTGTGAAGAGCCATGGTCACCTGTGTCCTGAAGAGACGTGGCTTCAAGAAGAAGAAAAAACCATTGCATCACTACTAATGGCTGTTTCCTTTGGGATCTAATGTTAGTTTATTCATTTTGCTGAATAAAAGTTCCATCTTGAAGGGAGCTCTTCACTTCCAACAGTTGCGCCTCTCTTCCCTCAACTTGGAAGTATTCGACCCTTACAAAGAGAGATGACGCAGACAGTTTGTAAATCACTGACATCCCTCGGTCAGAAGATCTTTGTCAGTGAATAACAGAAGCAACGCCTGACTGTCATCACCAAGTTGAATCGTCTCTCTGCAAATCTGAAGATAGTCTCATATTACCTATTTGAAAATAGTTTTAACACGTATCCAATACATGCGAATTAGCCAGTAAAACTACTGCTATCCAAATTCACCAGTAATACCACCTGTGCTAATTTGTCACGGTGTCTATAAATGACCAGTTTATCAGCAAGACATGCTTTTCAGGCCCAAGGAAACGAACAAGGAAAAAATTAAATCCACTCAAAACTGAAGAACTATATATATAAAGTTATTTAAAAAAGAGCAGATTTCGATGATTTAATTAAGATAAATGCTAAAATACAGAAATACATTAAAAATTACGAAGAAAAAAGCATTTAAATAAGTTTGAAAAAACTTTTAACTTTTTCCTATCGAGTAATGTTAAATGTGTTTCCATCTCTTAACATGTTTTTTCGAAATCTGTTCTTTCTTTTTAATAAATCAGTATATATATATATATATATATATATATATATATAAATGAAATTATTCAATTTATTTAATTTGGAAAATAACTATTTGGACAGGTTTTTAACCTGCTGAAATACACTACCGGCCATAATTATTAGGCCACCTCAGTGCTTTAAAAAATTATATTTCATACTATTTTTAGTATTTATCGCCAAGTGAATAATTGTAAATGAAAATAGAATGGTTCTTTTGTTAATATGCACAATAAGATGTGCATCAAATGAATTTATA
This sequence comes from Ascarosepion bandense, assembly GCA_037127315.1. NCBI lineage: Eukaryota > Metazoa > Mollusca > Cephalopoda > Sepiida > Sepiidae > Ascarosepion > Ascarosepion bandense. Next base: position 2,590,106 of record JBBBDQ010000740.1, on the reverse strand, counting down.
AACCTATATATATAAAAGGCAAGATGTTTGTGTGTATGTATGTATGTATGTATGTATGTATGTATGTATGTCCTTTATACAAATCTACTATTTTTATCCGATTCTCACCAAACTTCACACAAATATTCTTTAGTCTTCCGCTCAGGTTAGGGGATACTTATTTTTCCGATTTCCCCCCAATATTGAAAATCGATAACACAATATTCGATCAGGTCTAATCAAGATCAGGATTTCCGCCTTTTATCGTGTTTCTTGCTGCAGAATTTGCTCTAACTTGATAAAATTATATATTTTAGTCTCAGATATTAGTAGATCTTCTCAGACGACTCATTTTCCCCGATATCAGAAATCGATACCCCCGATATTCTATCGAATCTGATCAAACACCGATATTCAGCTATCAATATGGCTCATTTTCTCCAATGGGTTTCATGAACTTACTTAGGTTAGTTTATCCTTGGATGGCTTATTTGACTCCGATATTGGAAATCGATACTCCGATATCCTATCGAGTCTGATCTGATCAAAATCATGTTTTCAGCCCTTTTATTTTGGTTTTTGCTTCGGGTTTTACTCTAAGTAGGTATAATTGTAGTTCTTAATATCAGCCATGCCATTTACTTAAACGACTTAGCCTTCAAAATTCAGTTTGCGACGGAAAACTTATTTGACATCGATTCCGGAAATCAAAACTTGACTTATATCCATTCATTTTTCTTTCAATCTACGGCTTCGCTTTGACTGGAAACAACTATTGCTTTTTAGTATTTCGTGCCAACGTCCAAAAAGTCTGAGCTCCAGGATCATGGATTAGTTTTAAAGCTTTCATTACACCCAAGCAACGCCGGGCTATACTGTTAGTATTTAATTGCAGTTTCATCAATGAAAGAATGAAGAAAAATTAGGGTAATTCGGACGAGTTTATCTTTGCTTCCTTGCCTTATAAAATTTTGCAAAGTAACAACAAAAGAACCATTCTATTTTCATTTGGCAATAAATATTAAAATAGTATGAAATGCATCATTTCTTTTAAAAAAACTGAGGTGGACTAATAATTATGGTCGGTAGTGTAACTATTCCCTTAAATGAAACAAATTGAATTTAAATGGGAAATAATTATTTGCTGTGTAAATTTAAATTTACATCGAGTTCTTTGTTGGATCAGCTTTAATATTTCATTTTATATTACTAGGAGCCATTGGGATTACTTACCAAATTTTTCTTCGGATTTATAGCCACTATATATATATATATATATATATATATATATATATATATATATATAGTACGCCAAATGTATTCTATATTATTTGGATATAACATTTTACTCGACTAGAGTTATCTCCATAACGTTTTTTACAATGATATTCACCATGTACAATGCCTGTGAGTCTTTCGAGATAGAGAGATACAGAGTAAGGGGTACCATTCAAAGCATGGTGATAGTGCTACCAAGATGCATGAGGCCGCTGGAAGGGAAAGAAAAGGAAAAAACTTTAGCATGAACTGGGAACCCAATGGATAACCCTCTACTCATTTTCAAAAGATATTCGTTTAAAAACAGCATATAAAGTATATTTAAAGACGCACACTGGCTAAAAGGGGGATAGTAAATTTATTTAAAAAAAGAGCAAGTAACCTTAAATTTCTAGATGATTCTATGAAATCGAAAGTGTGGCCCAAAAAGTTTGGTCTGTACAGTATATATTCAGTTTGCGACGGATTAATTGTCTTCTAAACTCGAAATGAAAATAACAGTCATTTCATTTTAAGAGATAGATTTACCAAAATTGCACAAAATATCTTGAAATAATAAAGAGTAAATTTCTTCAACAAAATCGCCTTTGGCTTCAACCACAGCCTCTAGAAGACTTCGGAATTTCCTGCATCTCGTCTTTAAGTAACTGAATGCTACCATGATCCCTTCCTTCAGTTCATCTTTGGTGCTACAGAAAGTTCTGCTGATCTCTCGCTCAACTACGCCTTATACATAATAATCAAGAGGGTTGCAGTTTGGAAAGTTAGGAGGACAGATGTAAGTGGGGATGTGGTCACAGAAATTGTCTGTCAGCCATTGTGTAGCATGATGAAAAGTCTTGCTGCAAGACATAAGGTATTCCTGCAGCCACCCTCTTGACACAGTCTCTTCCTCGAGACACTTAATGTAGGCCTCCGTATTGAATCTGAGTTCCTGTGGGAAGTTGAACTGTTGTTTAACATCACCATCAATAATTATTACTCCAAACACTATGATGTCGACTAGATAATATCATCCAACTCTTTTCGAATCCATAGCACTGTCCTTAGATTGACACCCAAACAATCTGATATATTCGTATTGAAGATTCCGGATCGAATACAAACAGTACATCATACCATTTCCAAATGTTTGGCACAGTGAACTGCGTCATAGCTGTATTATTTTTTTTAACAATTGTAGCCCAACTGACCCTACTATAGACAAAATAAAAAACAACGCGCATGCCCGAAATTAAAATATAAAATAGCAACAATTTAACAATCACCGAGTATATATATATATATATATATATATATATATACTCGGCGATTGTTATATATATATATATATACCCGGCGATATATATATATATATATATATATATATATATATATATATATATATATATATATATATTGGCTTTGTATTCTTAAGTACATTAAGCTCTCCACCTGCATCATTTTTTAATATTAAAATTTTTTAATATTAATTAGGATCAGGTTCTTGGAATTTACCTACCTACTCTTCCACTTAGGATTAAAGAAAAAATAAATAAATAAAAAAGAACAAAAAAAAAATATATATATATATATATTGTTATATATATATACTCGGCGATATATATATATATATATATATATATATATATATATATATATATATACACTCCGGCGATATATATATATATATATCCAGGTGAAGAGAAAGAACAGTTTTACAATTTTGAGTTCTCCGACATTTACTTTTTTTTATAAAAATGCTCAATACAACAAATATCCTACAGCATAATATAATTTTATATATATATAATATCGTAGCGCATAATATCGTAGAGCATATATATATAATATACATAATAACGTATAGAATAACATAATTATATATATATATATATATATATATATATATAGTACTATAGACATAAACACACTATAAACCAATGTATGTATATGTACTGTGTGTGCGACCACAATTTCTATTTCTATCTCACTCTTTTCATCTTTTTACTAACTCACAGACATATGTAAACGCATATTCTTATTCTTATAAAGGTCTCTGTGTATTTGTGTATATTTACACACATACAAATATACAAACGTCTACGCAGACGTAAGCAGAGACGAAAGTAAATGGATCGCAACTGTTCAGTTGCATCACGGTTACAAGTTATTTGTTTTAAATAAGTTGTTTAAGAACGTCGTCAAGTTCTTGGATTCCTTGTTTTCCGGAATCCGTTTAAGCTGCTTCTACCCGCCACCCAACACATATACGCAGCTTTTAACTTTGAGACACTTGTTCAACAAAAAACCCGAAAAGACTATTGACCTTCACTCAAGGTATTTATTTTGTATTACTCAGAACAATATTCCCCCAGTGTAAAAGATATCCTTAAGATCTCTGAAGTTCTTAGACATTGATGCATTAGGTGTGTCTAAAAGTTTTCAGAATACAAAACGTTTTCAACTTAAAGTCAGACTCTAGTTTTTAAAAATATCACAAACAACTTTCGCATACACTGAATTCTTCATTATTCATTAGCAGATCATCTGTCAAAAAAGACGAGTTATTTTTCTGTGTATAGATCGGTACATCTATCCAAGATAAGTCTATCTGAGTGGGCAGCCTAGAACTGGGGTATGTGGCGCTCTTCTACGATCTGGGCACACTGCCTAAAATCAGAATATATTTCCGTTCTACCCACAATCAGAGTACGTGTGTGGTCTGCCTAGGACATGTGTATTTATGCGCTTTGCCTACGATGAGAGTAACTTTCCGCTCTACCTACGATCAAATAGTTTGGCGCTCAACCTTGGATCAGAGCATCTTTCCGTTCTTTCGTCGATCAAAGTATCTCTTCGCTTTGCCTACGATCAAATTATCAATGCGCTCTGTCAATAACCAAATTATCTTTTTGCTCTGCCTACAGTCAAAGTATTTTTGCGCTTTTTGCTACGATCAAATTGTCTATTCGCTGTTCTTATGATCAGAGTATCTATGCGCTCTTCTGATGAATATATTGCCTGTTCATTCGGCCTACTATCAAATTATAATTGCAGTCTGCCTAGAATCAGAATATCTGATCGCTTTTGCCTCTGAGCAAAGTATCTTTGCCAAAATATATATCACCTAATATATATATATATATATATATATATATATATAACCGAGTGAGTATAGAATGAGGAGAGAAAAAAGAAAAAAATTTTCCGTCCAAAACATTAATTTAAACAGTGCTCGATATAGGGTGCATAGTGTAGGGAAGAGGACATATATAGAAGAAATTATGTACATGTTCCAAAACATAATTTATAATAAATACATATATATATATATATATATATATATATATATATATATATAAGCATAAAATATATAAATAGCATAAACTATATATATATATATATATATAATAATAGCATAAATAATAAATAAATATATATAATAATAATAGCATATATATATATATAATAGCACAATATATATATATATATATATATATATATATATAAATAAACTGTCAAAAAACATTTTTCACTTACAACTTTTTAGTAGTTTATATATATATATATATATATATATATATATATATATATTAAATCCAAAAAGTTGATCAGATAGGTAAATCCCAAAAACCGGATCCTAATTAATATTAATTTCATTAATATTAAAATTGTTCAAAGTGGAGGACTCAATGCAAATATTATATTCTATTTATAGACCTAAATATAAAAAATAAAACGAAAATTTCGATATTTAAATTCGCTGAATACCCATTTCTACGAGAAAATCCTCGCTTCTTCAGCAACGGCGAAATGAAAATTTTATTTACTCAAATTCAAATGTATTAAAAGATTTTATACCGGCAGAAAACAAAAAAAGGAAAAAGAAAAACAAAGAAAATCATCCATCCGCAGGAAAATAAAATAAAATAGAGTGGGATTAACAATTTTTGAATTTAAGAAAATAAAAAGGGGGAATGCAGACAGATACCTATGTCTTATATTAGAAGACATACTCCTCCCCCATACCTGAGTCTTAAATTCCTGAGGGAGAGTAGAAAAGGGCGAATGAGCTTGTGTAAATAGATGACAGAACACAGTTTAGGCGAGATGACAAAATGACAAAATATACTATGAACAAAAGGAGATTGTGGAGAGCTATGATCGCCAGCATCTTGAAACACGGCACACAGAAGAAGAAAAAAGTATACTACTAGCGGCATGTTTCCTTTTGGATCTAACGTTACGCACAGTTTATTCAATTACCCATAATTCCTCTCTCGTTCCACATTTTGCTGGATAAAAGTCTCATCTTGAAGGGTGTTCTTCACTACCAGCAGTTTTACCTCCCTTCCTTCAACTTAGAAGTAACAAACCCTTCCAAAGAGAGAGGATGCAGACAAGAGTGAATTACCGACATCCGTTGGTTGGGAGATCTTCGTCAGCGAATAACGGAAGCGACACCTGACTATCATCTCCAAATTTCTGCAGTGAATTACCTCATTGCAAATCCTGATTTTCAGCAGACCGGTATACGAAATAAATACTGTTTTAAAATAAACTGAGACCCAAATACGGGTAACTATAAAAATAACGTTTGAAGAAATAAAAATATGTCGGATTAAAAAGATAAAATATAATCCATTAATTCTTTAAAAATTGCTTTGAGTATATCTCATCCCTTATTCCCTGTTTAGGATGTGGTTTCCGGCTTTCTCTTTTCCAATCTTTTTACTCTTTTTTCCTTTTTTTTTTTTCAATTGGAGTAGATAGACTAAACTATCGCCCGGTTCACACTCCACCCACGTCTATTGAACAGGTGAAGAGGCTCATCCCTTGTTCCCTGTTTAGGATGTGGTTTCCGGCTTTCTCTTTTCCAATCTTTTCACTCTTACGTAGCCCCTGCAAATCAGTGGCGTTACCGCCTTGCTCGGGGTGATATGATTAAAAAAGAATATTTCGGTTACAGAACGTAGTAAATACGTGTTTCGACAAAAATGTTAAAAAAAGTGAACGTGCTTAAAAGACAAAAATAGGTTCGAATACGGGTATCCTCTGAAAATAGCGCTTGAATATATATATATATATATATATATATATATATATATATATATATATATATATATGCAGTAGATCCTTGAAGTTTGGTAAGGCAAATTACAATAAAGACAAACTCCAAAGAGAACTCAATGTTAAAATTTATTGCTAAATTTAACAGTGTATTATAATCAGGAAACAAAGTTAGATATTTTTTCAGATCCACTGGTAATACAGTATTTCGAAGCTCCAGCCGCTCCTCAGACCAAATTCATACAACAATGAATGTTTCAAATTTATCCAAACGAAGTCACGTGAAATAGGGTAGAGAAAAAGAAAAAGATATAATTTAAAAGAGGAGAAAAGAAAAAAAAAATAGAAGAAAAGAATAAGAGGAAAGGGGGTTTAGCTTAACGAATTAGACTTTAGCTTTGCGCAGAGTCTTTGACCAAGATTCAGAAAAAATCTTCGTTGATGAAAGATTTGAACTTTGACCCGAGCTGCCCGTTGTCCATTTTAGATGTATGATATTGGAGTTTAAAATTTAAAAATTAGGAGTTCAATTTACGCTCGAAAAATAATTGTTAGTTTTTTTTCTATTTAATTTTAATCGTAATGATAATAGTAGTCTTATATTATTCTAGTGATAATAACGTGGTACTAAAGAAATTAAACTCTAGAAACCCAAAATTAATAATAATTAAAAATTAAGAACTAAAAGATTAAAACAATTATATATATGTTAATTAATAAAAAATATATATGTATTCATTTATTTCCTTGGACATTAATTTAAATAGATACTCGTATTTGAGCAGATACTCTATTTTTAATTAAGCAGCATATATATATATATCAATCGATCTGAATATTTTTCATAAATTCCGTTAAAAATATGCGTCATCCAGCAGGATTTGAACCTGCGATCCCTAACAGCATAAGAAAATCCGTTAATTGATCTGATGCGTCTTAGACCGTTCGACCACGAATGATTTCACAGCCCAACCGAAGCCGAATCAAATCTTATAAACACAAATTTCCTAACAAAATTTTTCAAAAATATTCAGGCCAATATATATATATTGGACAATATATATATATATATATATATATATATATATATATATATATATATATATATATATATATATATATACTGGGGGCGCATAATGATAATATACGCGCTAAAGAGTCTGCCTTCTTCTACCGAGCGTCCATAGCTCATAGGAAGAATCGCCGACTGACGCCAATTCGGTCGGGTTTCAATTCTGGGTTAAAAGCAATCGGAGTCTAACCGTACTGATGAGCTGTGATACAGCGAAACAGATCTGTTTGCGGACGATTTATATTCCCCAATGAGTCCTGCGTTTCAAATAAAATTATAGACCGCAACAAATTAAAATTTATTAAAATTTCATGGATTTACGTGGAGAGAAGGTAACAGAGGTAAAAAAAAAAAAATTACCATGATTTTTAAAAAATAATAATTTAAAAAATAATTTAATTCATTTGTGAATGAGTACTAAAAGTCTCATTAAAATCCGACAATTATTTGATTTTTGCGAAATTTTTTTTTCTAAATTAATGTGTTTGTCACCGGAAAAAAAAAGGGGTGATATCATCATTACGTTTTCCATTGTAAACAGTCGTAACCTTTTTGGTCACCCGCTAACTCAAATCAAAACAAGATTTTTTGCTAAAATTTCAAAACTGTTAGAAAGGATTAAGAAATTAAAAAAAAAATTAAAAATTACTTTGATCTTTCCTCTTAATAATAATATAAATATTTTGACGGAAAAAGTTCGTTTTTATTAAGTTTGGAACATTTTTTATTCATACTGTGCTGCTTTTTTAGCGATTTTTTAGCGATTTATTGGAGGTACTTACATTTAATTTACGCATGAAAATTTATGAGATACTTGAGATTAACACAACAAAAAGTATTAAAACAGAAAACAATCTTTCTGGATAAGAAAAGACAACTAATGAAAACAACACTCTTTACCATTTCCCAACGGTGACGGAACGAACTGATAAGGGGTTTCCATATCCAGTGCTTTTTCCAAACTTTTAATCTTTTGTCTTATCGCTTGTTTTATTGCACAAAACACTCCTTGTTTAGTCAAGAGATCCCTGATATTTTTAGAAGCTACACAGACTTAATTAAATCAAAATGAATCAAGGCAAGTATTGTTGTTTTATGGTCGAAATATGCAATTCAGTTGGAAGGTAGCGTTAGGTTATTTTAAATCCTGCGATAATAATTTGATGATTGAATAATTTTACGAGAGTGCTTTTCTGTGATTACAACTTTAAGTAGATTTCCGTTTTCTTTGAGGGCTTGATAGAGATTTTATAGCGACAGTAATATGTGAGGATCTGATTAAGCGTTCAATACTTCAAAGCTTTTTAGTGTTCTTTCTTTCTCTCTCTCTCTCTCCCTCTCTCTCTCTCTCTCTCTCTATATATATATATATATATATATAATACAAGAAATCTAGAAGTGAGCCACTAGTGGTGGCTCACTTCTAGATTTCTTGTATTGTATTCTCGCTCTACTTTCGTACTTTCGTACTAAAACGGGCACTAGACGTACTGTTCTTGTGCGCTGTTTGTTTCTTTTTCTTTTTTTTCTCCCCTATTATTTAACCCACGAGGTAGTTCTCGCCGGGTTACAAGACGGTTTAAATTAATGCTAAGTAATAGCACTATTTTCGGAAGTTCATTCTGTGATTCAGTGACAAAGCTTTAACTTGTATTATATATATATATATATATATATATATATATATATATATATATATATATAAAATACAAGTTAAAGCTTTGTCACTGAGCTGATTATTGATGTTACTTTCAATATCCCGACGCCAGAATTCTTTAGACGGGCCCTCTAGGAATCATCACATCGTCCAATCGTCAGGGGATATCGCAATTAGCTGTTTATACTTCTCGATATATATGTGTGCATACATTGCATATATATAACACGCTAAAATTTTCCCTCCCTCATTCCATGCGCCCATGGCTTAGGGATTAGGGATGCCGAGTTTCGATCCTGGCTGGAAGCAAGTGGATGTGTCTAGCAACACTGATGAGCTGTGATACCGCAAAACAGGCTTGTATATGGGTCACTACTATATATACGCGTGTGTGTGTATGTTAAAATTATAGAAATGTTCTTGATGATAATTACAGTAGAAAGGCTAACATTAAAAATAATTATTCACATACGACTTATATATTTTGTTCTGGATAAAATAAATGAATAACTAAAGAAGAGTTGAAATATCGTTAAATCTACTAACGTCATATAATCAATTGTTGTATTTAATCAACGAAAACGCGATACCATAACTATGGATTCTCTACTTTCCCTTCCTGTTATAATAAAACTAGTTAAATCAAACTAATTTTAATATATATATATATATATATATATATATATATATATATATATATAAAGGAAAACTCAACATGTTATATTAGTTATAAACTATAGTTCATTTCAATGAGCTTAATTAGCTCATATCATCAAACTCTTTTACAATATTTCCTCCATCTGGCATAAAATTTCTGCCGGAATGAACGTTTTCTTAAAATGAAGAGGGAACATAATAGAAATAATAATAATAATAATAAACATAAGATTACAAACAAATAAATAAATGACAATAAATGTAAGGGGAAGGAAAGAAAAGAGATAGAGTCTAGTTCCAAATATGGGTAGTATCCGTTGGAAGTTATTTGACTGTTTTAGATGGCATGACCTCTGAAAAAACCAATTCTCCTATGCAATAAAACTCTGATATTATTTAATTTGATAAACTTTTAATTGCTTGAATAAATAATAAAAATTAAAGACCTTATAGTCTAAAGGAAAAAAAATTTTCGATTACCAATGGAATTTTTAAAAAATTGTTTTCGTTGTTTTTATTATTATTATTATTATTATTATTATTATTATTATTATTATTATTTATAAAATTTCAAAAATATGCTTTAAATAATCAATGATTTGTTGCGGTTAGATTTTTTAGTTAAGGATTGATGATTATATTGCCTATCGAAAATTAAAAAGTTTAATAAAAATCGTTTTTCCTTCATATTTTTAAAATTAACTTTGTGTGTGTGTGTGTTTACTTGAAGTTTTTTTTTTGTATGGTAATTTCTATGCGCAAATTAAAAGATCAGAGTTTCCTCCCTTACCCGAAAAAAATTTGTACAATTTTGTCACTTACAAACGCCATACACTTTGCTAATTTTCCAAAAATAATGTGTCACAGATGTATATTTAATTTTTGCAAGATTTTTAAACCGAGAAATAACTTTTGTTTATAAATGTGTTGATCGCTCAAAAATGGCGGCAAAATTGAAAAATTGAAAAAAGTCTCAAACTTTTATATTCCAATCAATATAATTTCTGTTTGAAATAAACCAGAGTATTTTGCTTACTGGAAATAGTAAATTTAATCATTTAGCTAAAATAGAAGATATTTCATTTTTTTAAATTCAGTTTAAAAGTTAGATATCGAAAATGACTGAAGGTTTCTAATTAAATGTATATGTTAAAATTAGTTTGATTTATTATAATTGGTTTTATTATGGCAAGAAGGCAAAGCAGAAAATCTATGGACTAAATAGTGTTTACTTTTAGTTTATCTCGGTTATTGTTGCTTTGTTTCCACTGAGTCTACACTCTTCCCGGCCAAGAGATTGAATTCATAATTACTATGTTACCAAACATCAACGCTTAATCCACTATACATACACCTGATGAAGGCCGGAGGGCACAACATCCGAAACGTCATAACAACAACAAACATGAGGACAATAGTTTGCATGTAAATAGAGTGGATTAAAACTTGTTTATAACGTTTAAACGAATTCTTGCTGTCGCCCCCATTTATGTGTGTGTGTGTGTGTGTGTGTGTGTGTGTGTGTGTGTGTGTGTGTGTGTGTGTGTTTAAAATTTGCTGTATTTTTAGTGGGAGATATATTCGGATTTCTTCAATACGGCAGTGAATGCTGGACAATATCATCGAAAATGAGGACAAAACTGGAAGCAGCGGAAATGTGATTCTACAGAAGGATGCTGCGGATATCGTGGACTGAGCATGCAAGCAACGATGAGGTGTTGAAAAGAATGGCAACAAAAAGGAAATTAATACTGAGCATCATGAAGAAACAACTGAAGTTCCTGGGACACGCAATGAGGAAGGCGAGCTTGGAGAACCTGATACTGACTGGCCAGATAGAAGGAAAGAGAGAGAGAGAGGAAGGCAGCGGATAACATATTTGCAGGGCCTGATCAGGTGGATGACGGAACGGGGGTTGCCAGGAGTAACAGGAGCAAACATACTAAGAGCTACAAGGAATAGGGAAACGTGGAGAACCATGATTGCCTACGTCCTGAAGAGACAGGGCACATAGAAGAAGAAGAAGAAGAAGAAGAAGAAGAAGAAGAAGAAGAAGAAGAATATTCGCATTTGCGATAGAGCGTTTGAAAATATAGAGTGTAACATAGGGAATCAGATCTGAAAGCTGTCAGTTTCAAGCCTCACTTTACTACCATAAATATAACAAATTTTAAACATATATATATATATATATATATATATATATACGAAAGAATATTAATAAAAAGTTTTGAATTTAAAAATGTACTTTTTTTTAACAGTATTTGTTTATTTTTATTATATTTTATATTTCAGACCGCCCTCGGTCCTTCATCAGAAACAACTGATTTTTAAATTTGAATTAGAAACGTATTTCACGATAGCGTTCGAATATATTTTTGTTTACATCACGTGGTGTGTTTTTTCACAACATGTGGCACGTCCGTAGAGAAAATCTGTTTGTTTTAGATAAAAATTTCTTGGAATATCTGAAAAAAAATTTTTAGCTATTGAAATATTTGTAAAGATTCAACACACCTAAGTCCCTATTTAACCCTAGCTTGTGTGTATTTAATTTTAAAATCCAGTATGTTTCTTTCTTTCTGCGTGTGTATGTAGAACTAAAATTGGAGTCAAAACTTTTTATTAATATTCTTTCCTATACATATTAAGACAGTATACGTGGATGATCATCACTATATATATATATATATATATATATATATATATATATATCACGTCTTTTTTCTCTTTTAAATATGTTCCCTTTCACTCAGTGCTTACAAATACACATGTTCCTATCCCTTCAAATCTGAAAGTCACACACGCGCGCCCAGTAATATCCCGCGTAGGCGATCATTTTAATTTTAATTATCATCTTCACTCGACTGGAACTCAACGGTGCGGTTTTGACGTTGACCAGCCACATCTGTAAGGCGTTCGCTTTTTGTAACCAGACAGAATCATTACACTCACATCAAGCAAAGCCCAGCACAAATAAAACAACTCTCTATGGTGCTAGATGACAATTTGACGCTTGACACTTCTACGATTGCTACATATATATATATATATATATATATATATATATATATATATATATATAGAGAGAGAGAGAGAGAGAGAGAGAGAGATAGTGTATCGAAAAAGCGGATAATTTTCTAAACATATACTGTTAAATATAAGAGACAATGAATGTCTATTATGTTTAATCATGAGCCGTTCTAAACATCGTATTTTGGCTTTAATATTTGAGGTGAAAATAAAGACAAAAATTCTCCCAAGATTTGAATAATTTTTTATTAAGTTGGTTCTAAGTTGGTTCTAAGCTTTCGGCTCACATGAACCATCTTCAGAGAAGTTACAAGCACGTTAACATAAAAACGTCCACCATCAGCGGTGATTTTATCTTGTGTTGATATAAAACTTTGCTAAGCAACGATAACAGTTACCAAAAATAGCAAACGCAGTTCGTAAATTTGTAATGCGGTTCTATGACGCCACATATATTTGTATATTATAAATTTTCATTATTTTATAGTTTTAATTTCGCGCAGACGAGTCAGTTGAAGAAAAAGAGAACCATGATGCAATTCACTCCGCCAGAACTTTGGAAACGACATAATGCACTGCTTGGCATTTGCGCCAGTATCTTTAGTACGAACATTTCAAAGTGTTTGGGTGTCAATTTGAGGAAAGTGCAGAGCATTCAGAAAGAGTTGGATGAGTATAATGGTGATTACGAAAAATATGGTAGATTCGGAAACTAACTCTGATCGTTCTGATAAGAAAAGAACTCCCAAATTCGTTGGCGATGGCCTCAGACTCAAAACTCATTATAAAACTAAAGATGAACTAAAGGCAAGGATTGTAGCAGTATTCATCAACTTAAACAAGGAAATCTTCCACTATGTGATCCCGAAGTCATCAGATGGCTGTAGTTGAATCCACTGGCTTTTTATTGAATAAATTTACTCTTTAGTATTTCAAGATATTTTTGTGTAATTTTAGTAAATATATCTTTTAAAATGAGATGTCAGTGTTATTTTCACTTTTTCGTAATTCAAATGACAAGTAATCCATCGCATCCTATATATATACATGGCCCGTGGTGAGGGGAACTTGCAGTAAAGGGTTACGTTAAGAGGCAGTTTATATGTATAGGTGGGGGAAGTTAACGTTTAACCTTAGTCTTGAATAGATTAAGATTGTAGGGATTAGTGAAACATCCTCTTGGGAGTCGGTTCCATTGAGCAGTGGTTCGCGGGTAGAAGCTGTTCGAGTGGAACTTACTTCTCGCAGATGGGATACGGAGGGAATGTGGGTGACTTGTTCCTATGTAAGTCTCACGGCGGGTTCTTGCCGTTGCGGTTATACCTAGAGAAACCAAAGAATGTAGTACGTCCGTGCACTTTCCATGGACGTAGCGATAAAGCAGTGAAAGACTCACCACATCCATCCAGCGGAAGAGAGCTTGGAGGATGGAAAATAATTTTCCAACAAAGCTGGGAAGCTCCTTTCTAAATATGGCAGCAGTATGTATATGTATATATATATATATATATGGAGAGAGAGAGAGAGAGAGAGAGAGAGAAAGATGACGCGATATTTATGGTAATTTATTTGACTTTCCCTATCTTATATGTGGATTTAAAAATGTCCAGCTCTATCAACCTATTTGCGGAGAAAAGGTTCTACCTGGGAAATAGATTTCGAGAAACCAGACTTATTTAATTTCTGTTTCGACCATAACTGAGGTAAGATAGTCTAAAAAAAACTTTTAAATGGTATCCAGGTTATAATTCACCTATGTGTGAACTATTTGTAGTCATCCGTCAGCTATAAGAAGTTTGTGTGTGTGTGTGTGTGTGTGTGTGTGTGTGTGTGTGTGTGTGTGTGCTTGGAAAGATAGATAGATAGATAGATAGATAGATAGATAGATAGATAGATAGATAGATTGTCCACGTAAGCTTCTTACAGAATGTAAGTATTGGCTGCTGAAAGAAATTTAAAATACTAATAATCGATGGCATCAGTAATTCCGGTTGTGGTTGGGGTCCTGGGTTCGAATGGAAAAAAAGTTCAGATAGACCTATTGAAGGAATCCCTGGTATCTCATACCTTAAAGAAATGCAAACGACTGTTTTAAAGAAATGTAAACGATTGTCTTCACATCTTACGAAGGCCTTTATCTATGTAAAATGTGTGTGATTTTAGGTTATTTTATTTTTGTTTTATTTTTTACAAAAACGTTCAATGGAAAATATCATGAAGCCATTTCTGACTTAAGTCCTGTTTAGGATGTGGTTCCCGGTTTTCTTTTTTTCCTATCATTCTACTCTTAAGTAGCCCCATGCGCATCAGTGGCGTCACCGCCTTGCTTGGGGTGATATGATTTTAAAAAAAAGAGTAAAAAAAGAGTAAAAAGATTATATAGGAGGAGAGTAAAGAGAAAGACAAGCCAATTAGAAAGGAGCCAGAGAAGAATGAAAAAGAAGAAAAAAAAATTGGGACCGGCAAGAAAATGTGTATGCAACAGGGGTCACTGTGTCAGGCCAGGATGTTTTTTCCTCCTGAATCCATCTTGCATATATACAAATCAACCATCCGTCCGTGCATAGAATACTGCTGTCATCTATGGTCGGGCGTACCTGCTGTTCATCGCAGTGTTCCTGCCAGGCTCCGAAGAAGAATCAGTAATGAGATAGGTACCGACTTGGCTGCTCGATTCCAGCCACTTTCTCACCGACGGGATGTGGCTTCCCTCTGGCTGTTCTATAAATATTTTCATGGCTTCTGCTCCGACGAACTTAAATCACTGGTACTCCTGCCACAGGTGTTTACTTGTGCAACCAAGCTGGCAACTGGGCCCTACCAATTCACAGTTAGATCAACCAAATATAGACGACAATTCTACTCCACCAGCTTCTTTTCTCGCATTTCCCACCTGTGGAACTCTCTTTCATATTCTTGCTTTCCTGACAGCTACAACCTCGAGGAATTTAAATGCAATGTCAATACCCATCTCTTAACTACTTGATTCTAGTTCTTTCTACATCACCCTATATACCTTTTCCTTTCTTTCTAACTTTGCAACTGTCATCATACATGTAGTTCCACTCTTCTCTGGTTCGTCTTTCTCTTTACTCTCCTCCTATATATATGTACCCCCCTGCACATCAGTGGCGTTACCGCCTTGCTTGGGTGAAGATTTTTAAAAAATCAAAGGAAATAATAATAATAATAATAATAATAATAATAATAATAATAATAATAATAATAATATAAATGGAACCTATAAGTCTGATGAAATAAACATCAAAAGAGGTATATTTCAAGGTGATTCTTTATCTCCCTTACTATTCTGCATATCATTAATAGCACTAACCAGTCAACTTAATAAGACAGAATGTGGTTATAAAATAGGACAAAAGAAAATAAGCCATCTATTTTACATGGATGACTTAAAGTTATATGCTAAGAATGATAATGAGCTGGAAGGTCTTCTGCAAACTGTAAAATGCTTCAGCGAAGACATTGGAATGAAATTTAATTTGAATAAATGTGCTAAAGCTACAGTTTTACGTGGATCAATACAAGAAACATCCTCAATTAGCCTAGACCCTGCTGTAACAATAAAAGAATTGAAACCAGAAGAAGCTTATAAATACCTAGGTGTAAATGAGAGCGAAAACATTCACCATAAAAAAATGAAAGAAATAGTGCGTAAAGAGTACTATAGAAGGCTACGAATGATATTAAAAACTGAATTAAATTCACAGAATAGAGTTATGGCCATTAATAGCCTTGCAATCCCAGTTGTCCAATATAGCTTCAACATCTTAAACTGGACTCTAAACGACATCAGGCGAATGGATGCTAAAACAAGAAAGCTTCTTTCTAAGCATAGGATGCATCACCCAAAGGCTGATGTAGACCGTCTATACATACCCCGTAAAGAAGGTGGAAGGGGTCTTATTCAGCTGGAATTGTCATACAAGACAACAACTATTGGCTTACTAACATATATAGAAACAACAAAGGATTGGATGATACAATTAGTAAGGCAACATAAAGAAAGAAAGAAAAAATATTCAATAATAAAAGAAGGCAGTAAATACAAACAAGAATTACAGTTAGTAGATTCTGTAGAAAAGCAAAACAGTAGCCAAGAACCAACTATTGCAGCAAAAAATATGAAAATGAAAGCCAAAGATAAAGCTCTTGAAAAGATGAAACAGCGCTGGCAAGACAAACCTCTGCATGGCCAATATCCAGTACGTGCCAATAAATCCAATGTTGACAAAGTTAATACTCATCGATGGTTACGTGCATCTGGATTAAAGTCTGAAACTGAAGGATTTATACGTGCAGCACAAGACCAAAGTCTTTTCACGAGAAACTTTCAGGCAAATATTATGCATAATAATATGGATCCAAAATGCAGGTTTTGTGATAAACACCAAGAAACAATAGACCACCTAATCTCAGGCTGTTCTGTGCATGCCCCAAACGAATATAAAAATCGCCACGATAGAGTTGGGCAATATTTACATTGGGCAATGTGCAAACATTATGGAAAAGCTGTAAACAAACACTGGTATGAACATCCCAGCACCGGTTACAGAAATAGAAGATGTAACCATTCTATGGGATTACACCATCTACACAGACAGAAAAATTGAAGCAAACAGGCCAGACATTATTGTTAAAAACCAGAAGGAGAAAACTTGTCTATTAATTGATATGGCTTGTCCAGCGGATTGTAACATAGCAATCAAGGAATTTGAAAAACTGTCAAAATATAAAGACCTGGAAATTGAAATAGAAAAAATGTGGAAATTGAAAACAAGAGTTGTACCAGTGATAGTAGGTGCACTTGGAATGATAAAAAATGGAACAAAACAACACATTGAAAGAATCCCTGGAAACCCCAGCTTAAGAGATATACAAAAAATCACACACTAAGGAAAACGTTATCTATGTAATGCTGGGGATGATAGGGAAGATAGAAAAACATGAAATGGAGTCATAACGACACGCCACTACCTGCCTTAGGTCTCCCCGCAGACTTGGTTGGTAGTGAGACCAAAGCAGAAATCGAAATATGATGAAAAATGACATAATAATAATAAAGCACTTGAAAACGTAACTTTTTTTCTATATGAAATTTTGTTTTTGCTATTTTAATGTAAACATGATTTTTTTCTTCGTATATTATTTAATTTGTCTGTTTCTTCTTTAAATGATCCTGATAGATTCATCAACTAGTTTTCTAATTATTCATATTTCCCTTAGTTGTCAATATTTCGAAAGATTTTTTTTTAAACTATGATAATTTTTTTTAAAACCAAAACAAAAAACAAAACAAAACAACAGGAAAAAAACAATACTATGGAAAAAAAACAGTTCGATACAATTTCTACGATATTCTTTCTTTAGAAAAAATACGTTTTTTTTTTGTTTTTTTGATAACCCTATTTTTGACGACTTTAATGAAAAATTAACTGAATATACAGTAGGCGAACACATTACTTTTTTTAAAATTTCACAGCAGTAGTAAACTTAAACGTATGTCAACTTTTACTTTTCCGTTAATTTTGCTTTGTTTTTTTTTTTTGTTTTGTTTTTTTTTTTTTGTTTTTTGTTTTTTCTTAACAGTTATATTTGTTACAAGGACTAGTGATGGTAGCAACAATTTTTTTAAACATAATACTCTAGTGAAGTTATGTTTCGTTGAGCGGATGTTTCTTCCAAGTTTTTTCTTTTTCTTTTTTTTAACAAGCGTCTTTCTCTTTGAATTCCAATCGCGTTACTGTCAATTGTCGCTTGGAAACCCATTTAGGAAAAGGAAAACTTCTAACAACAACCCGCAACTCAACCCTATTTGTAAAAGTCCGTTACCCAACGTGCCGGGCAAATTTGGGTGGACTTTTGGACCCGTGCGTCATTCGTGGAAATAATATGAGAATTACAAATAGAAATAAAATGTCCAGTATGGCTCTTCCAGTGGATAAACAGAAAGCCCGTCCTTCAGGAGGGAACCTACCTGAGGTCGAAAAATCTGCCATAGGAACAAACTCCTACACAAAGAATGTTCAGGTCCCCACAATCACGATAATCCTAATGATGGCCCTGAAAATTCTCCAGCTAGATCCATAAACGTACATTTAAAGAAAGAAAAAATAAAATGATCTTGTGAGGAGTACAAAGTCGTTCTGACTGCATTTCATGAAGCGTTACTCAAACCTTAAAAAACATCACTCGCCAAACATATGACATTTGGCGAGAAAAGGTTGGACAAACAAATAGAAAGTACAATGACGAAAATAAATTAACCAATGTACGAAGGTACATCATGCGAAATAACCGACTGACAGAGGCTGAAATTAATGAGATAAAAAGAATTGCAACCAGAATAGACGAATCAACAAAACATGAAAGAGAACCTAAATCAGAAAAAAAGTAGTAACATCACACAAGCCGCAGGTCATAATGAAGAAACCGAGATACACACAAATCACTGAAGATAATGCTGAAAGTTTAGAAGTGTTGGATCTGAATCAGTTACAAGACAGCAATTAAAACGAGTTCAAAACACAGTGAACAGAATTATTTTACGGAAAACATGAACAGCATACAAGAAGCCAAGGCCGAAATCAAGAGCCATATAAGTCAGATACAAAATATCGCAATAGAGGAACGAAAACAACTCCCAAAATTGCAACCAAAAAAGCATACCCTCGAAACTATTAAGCTCTACAATGTAGCACCCAAATTATTTTTGGATGAAGAAGACACTCATATAAATCTCAATGAAGCAATATATGCATCAACAATAGCTATGATAAAAAATTGAACATCAAATTAAAAACAAGGCAGTTTCACAGACATGAGGAACCACTTTGGAAAAGAAAAATAGAAAAAGAAATCGAACAACTTAGAAGTGAATTATCAGTACTGACAAGAGAATAAATGTAATAACTAGAAAAGGCAGAAGAGTCAAAAGAAAATGCAATATTAGAAATGAAAATGAAATCCTATCAACTAAAGAAAAATAAAGCAAACAATACAACTGAAGGCTCAAAGAATAAGACGCCATGAGAAAAGATCAAGATTCTACAGACAAAACAAGATTTTTCAAACTGATGCAAATAAATTTTACAGGGAAATAGGTAAAAAAACGAATTGAAGTGACCACCCCACCTCAAAAAAAAATTAGAAGAGGTTATACAGTTTTGGGGAAAATATGGGCTTGACCTAAAGAACAAAACAAAGAAGCAGACTGGATTGCGCAAGAGACAGAATGAATGAAAAATAAACCAGAACAGACATGGGCTGGAATCACAGAAGAAGATGTTAAATGTGCACTGAAAAAAGCACAAATTGGAAATTTCCAGGAATAGATAAATTTCCTAACTTTTGGTTATATTATTTAAATACACTAAATAAAAAACTAGCCAAAGAACATCAAGAAATGGTTAACGATCCCATTAAAATTCCTGCATGGATGACCAAAGAAATTACCTTTCTTCTACCCAAGAATAGTGACACAAATAACCCGAAAAACTACAGACTAATTACATGCCATCCGACAACATACAAACTATTAACATCTATTTTAACAAAACAGGCATATTTCTTCTATGAAAGAAATGGCATACTACCGCTTGAACAAAGAGGGTGCAAACGTGGCTGTTACGGATGTAAAGACCAATTATTTATTAATAGGATGATCTTGGAAAAATGCTTTAATGCAAAGAAAAATCTTAGTACTGCCTGGATAGATTATCGTAAGGCATTCGATAGTGTACCACATTCTTTGATCTTAAAAACTTTAAATATGTACAAGGTATCACCCGTCATCATCAATTTCATCAAACAACGTATGTTGATATGGAAACACAATCACATAAATGGAACCTATAAGTCTGGGAAAATAAACATCAATAGAGGTATATTTGAAGGTGACTCTTTGTCTCTCTTACTATTTTGCATATCAGTAATAGCATGAACCATTCAACTTAACAAGAGAGAATGCTGTTTTAAAATAGCTCAAAAGAAAATAAGCCATCTATTTTACATGGATGACTTAAAGTTGTATGCTAAGAATGACAATGTGCTGGAAGGTCTTCTGCAAACTGTAAAATATTTCAGTGAAGACATTGGAATGAAATTAAATTTGAATAAATGTGCTAAAGATACAGTTTTACGATGATCGCTACAACAAACATCCTCAATTAGCTTAGACCCTGCTGTAATAATAAAAGGTTTAGAGCAAGAAGAAGTTTATAAGTACTTATGTGTAAATGAGAGTGAAAGAATTCACCATAAAAAAAATGAAATAACTAGTGCGTAAAGAGTATTATAGAAAGCTACGACTGATATTAAAAACTGAACTGAATTCTCAGAACAGAATTATGGTCATTAATAACCTTGCCATTCGAGTAGTCCAATATAGTTTCAACATCTTGAACTGGATTCCAAACGACATCAGACAAATGGATTCTAAGACAAGAAAGCTCTTTTCTAAACATAAGATGCATCACTCAAAGGCTGATGTAGACCGACTATTCATACCCCGTAAAGAAAGTGGAAGAGGTCTTATTCAGCTAGAATTGTGATACAAGACAACAACTGTTGGCTTATTAACATACATAAAAACAACAAGCGGCTGAATGATACAATTAGTCAAACAACATGAAAACAGAAAGAAAAAATATTCAATAATGAAAGAAGCCAGTAAATACAAACAAGATTTACATTTATTAGATTCTGTAATAAAGCCAAACAGAATCCAAGACCCAACTATGGCGGCAAAATTATAAAAAAAAAGCCAAGGATAAAGCTCTTGAACAGATGAAACAGCGTTGGCATGACAAACCTCTGCATCTCCAATATCCAGAACGCGCTAATAAATCCAATGTTTTTAAAGTTAATACTCATCGATGGTTACGTGCATCTGGATTAAAGTCTAAAACTGAAGGCTTTATTCTTGCAGCGCAAGACCAAAGTCTTTTCATTAGAAACTTTCAGGCAAATATTATACATAATAATGTGGATCCAAAATGCAGGTTCTGTGATAAATACCAAGAAACAATAGACCATCTAATCTCAGGATGTTCTGTATTTGCCCCAAATTAATATAAAAATCGTCCCGATAGAGTGGGACAATATTGACACTGGACAATTTGCAAACACTATGGAAAATATGTAAACAAACACTGGTACGAACATCACCCAGCACCGGTTACAGAAATAGATGTCATCATTCTATAAGATTACACCATCTACACAGACAGAAAAACTGAAGCAAATAGGCCAGACATTATTTTTAAAAACCAGAAAGAAAAAACTTTCCTATTAATTGATATGACTTGTCCTGTGGATTGTAACAAAGCAACCAAGGAATTCGAAAAACTGTCAAACCATAAAGACCTGGAAATTGAAATTTAAAAAATGTGGAAATTGAAAACAACAGTGATAGTGGGTACACTTGGAATGATAAAAAAATGGAACAAATCAACACAGTGAAAGAATCCCTGGAAACCCCAGTTTAAGAGATATACAAAAAATGACCTTGTTAAGTACAGCCCATTGTCTATATAACGCTAGATATGTAAGGGAGATAGGAAAAAACATGAAATGGAGCCATAACAACACACCACGACCTGCCTTGGGTCTTCCTGCAGACCTGGTATGTAGTGCAACCATAGCAGAAATCGAATTATGACGAAAAATGTAATAATAATAATAATAATAATAAGAAGAAGAAGAAGAAGAAGAAGAATGACATTTTTGACCTTGGGCTTCTAGTTGGGACCCGGAAGAAAATGAGTATGCAACAACCAAAAGAAATGATTATAAAAGATAAATAGTATAATATTTATTGTGTAATATTAGTCCATTAAATAAAATAAAAGTATGATTTTTAACATTTTTTTAATAATGCTTCAGTTTTACGATGCCTAATAATATACAATAATAATAATTATTATTGTTGTTATTATTATTGTTGTTGTTGTTGTTTTTCGTATTTCTTTCACCGGCCGATTATACCAGCTTTCTGTAAGAAGCATACACGGACAAACTTTATGCCTATCTCTCCCTCTCTCACTCTCTCTCCCACTCTCTCTTTCTCTCGCTCTCCGTCCCTATGCACTTACACACACACACACACACACACACACACACACACACACACACACACATACACACACACACATATACATTTTTTTAATCATATCACCCCAAGCAAGGCGGTAACGCCACTGATGCGCAGGGGGCTACGTAAGCGTGAAAAGATTGGAAAAGAGAAAGCCGGAAACCATATACTAAACAGGGAACAATGTGCTTGCATATATGAAAAGGAATCAGACTAAAAATCCATGCACATACATGAAAACTCGTAAGGAAGCACTCACACGCCACTCATATGCATATACAAACGATATAAAGTTATTATGCAAATCATATAAGCTTCAATAACTTGAGTTTGCTTTGAGCAAGTTTTTCACATTTTAAATGGCTAATTTTGAATGTCAAAACCAAGCTTGAGTTAGATTTTTAGGTATTTTTATATTGTTTTATTAAAGATATTAGATTTATTATAAAAACTGCAGTCTGAAATTATTATGCAAATTTAATATTATTTGAAGGCTTCTGAAATCTAATAAGACTATTTTTCTGTTGTTCCATTATATTTGTTGCAACATGGATAACCGAAAAGAATCTAACAAATGCCGAATAAAATATAACAATGAGTGAGGAAATAGAGATATTAGCGATATCAATAGATCATTGCAGAGATCATCGCAAAATAAAGAGGACTGTTGAAAATATAACTAAGTTGAGAACTAGATGAAAAGGAAAAGACTTTCAGAACTTGTCTCCTCGAGAAGAACGTAGACTAAAGCGAATTATTACGAAAACAATCACTTTTTACCAGTGCTCAGATATTTGAACAGGCACGAATCGAGAGAATCAAGAAAGAAAAAAATGTAGACTACTTTGCACATTCGGATCTGCCAAGAAACATCCTAGGCAAACTCTTCTCAGCAAAAGCAAATATTTTAGCGTCGAAGTTGGGCCAAGAAATACATTTTCATTTTGTAAAGTAACTAGCAGTATAGCCCGGCGTTGATCGGGTGTAATGAAAGCTTTAAAACTAATCCATGGTCCTGGAGCTCAAACTCTTTGGACGTAGGCACGAAAGACTAAAAGGCAATAGTTGTTTCCAGTTAAAGCGAAACCGCAGACTGAAAGAAAAATGAATGCATGTTAGTCAAATTTTGATTTCCTGGTATCGATATCAAATAATTTTTTTCGTCGTCAACTAAATTTTGAAGGCTAAATAAGTCCTCTGAGTAAAAGGTATGGCTGAAACTAAAAACTACAATTATACCTACTTAGAGCCAAACCCAAAGCAAAAACTAAAATAAAGGGCTGAAAAAAATAGACATACAGGCAGATAAACAGACACACACGCAAAAAAACATCTTGCCTTTTATATATATATATATATATTATCGATTTTCTGCACTATTGTAAGAACTGCAATCTTGAAACTTCTGAATATCGTTTATTATGTCTTTGTCTATGAGTGTATCAAATTTGATTAAAATCGGACCACTCCTTCTATAACCCGATTTTTTCGATTATCGATTTTCGATATTTATCGGGGGTACCGCGACACAAAACCTAGCTAAGAACACTCGCAGACGCTTATAGTACAACTGTGTAAATTTTCAAGAAAATCGTTTCAGCCGTTTCGGAGTTTATAGGTAACGGACCCACACACACACACACACACATACACATACACACACACACACATACACACACACACAGAAAGTTCCATTTATTATATAAGTTTAGATTTTCACAAACGAATCTCGAGTGACACTGGATTGACATAACGGATGGGCAAACGGATGAATTTTCAGGGTGCAAGGGGCTGTAGTGAGTGAAAACGACTTTTAAAGGAAGTGGAAGTCTAATCTTAAACTTTAAATAAGGGATAAACCTCTACTCCTGTTCAAAAGAGCGAGGATGTATATGAACGGGACGATAGGCGAACCTATCTACTTCCATTGAAGAAAAAATGCATAGTAAATAAAGTCAATGTTGAGGCGGAGATGTTAGAATGTAACACTTAATCGTTTAAAACGTTAATCGTTTAAAATTTAACAAAAAATTGTTCAGAGCAAATTAGTTATTGATGCTTATAGGATTTGCCTAATAACCTCATATATATATATATATATACAGAAAGAGAGAGAGCGAGAGACCTCATTACGTTCAGTTTACTGATGAAAAACCATTTAATTTAAGAAACAAATACTTATCTTTCAGCATAATCTCCTTCTTGTCAATGCCCTTAATTCATTTTTTAATTTTATATAACTCAAGAAGAATCATAAGAAAATCCAACAAACAGGTGTCGAGGATATTTGATCGTAAGATTTCGCCATCTTTTTTCATCGTGTCATTTGCGTGAGCACTAAAGAAGTATAATAAATATCTGAAGGTGACAGGTGAGCTTTTACGGTCAACGGGAATACATACATCGAGGATAATTTTATTTTAAGATGTTTATATATTTTGAGCTATTTCCAAGCTACTGAAAAAAAGACGTGACAAACTGCACTTCTTATCAAAATGACTCTTTGGAACAAACGACATTAGAAAACACACTCCCATCTTTTCACGCTGTAACAAGCAACAAGCTTTATGATAGATCACCTGTCAACTTATCTCTTTAAACCGGATATCTATGTCTTCTTTAGTCAATCTATCCATATGTACAAGTAAAGTTTCCAAAGTGCAAATCGTTTAAGTTAAGCTGCCTAATATAAAACGTACACACGTGTTAAGTGCTGTTTATACACGTAACATCACCGGCTGTTTATCATATGTCTATTGTTGTGAATATGTTTGAAAGTTTGTTTGTTTGTTTTTTTGTTTTTTGTTTTTTTTCCTTGGGACACAGATTCCCAATATTAGGGTTATGCCGATTTTACAACAGACTTAAACAATTTTCAACTTTGCTTTCTTCTTCTTTGTGTCGTACCTCTTCAGGACGATCATGGCTCTCCACAATTTTTTGTCCTTTGTAATTCTCAATAAATGTTGTCTTTTCGCCATCTCTCCCAAACCTTTTTCCCGCCAATTCATTCACTCAAGCCCGCCATGTAGGTTTATGCATTGTTTATATTTGTTTCTCTTGAGCTCATTCTGTCCTAAACTAAAAAGACATTTTGCCTAATTATTTGTTCTACAAATTTAAACCGTCTCTTCCTGATGTTAAATAAAAGTATTCTTTTTGTTTCCATATTCACTAAAACTTCGTCGTTACTCATATTTCCTCCATAGTATTCTCAGCATCCTCCTGTACGACCACTTTTCTGTTACATCAAGTGTCTTCTTCATCTTTGAGGAGAATGTCTAGCCTTCACTGTCATATAGGAGGACTGATACTAAGTAACAGTTCAGTACTCTTTTATTTGGGCTCCTCGGCGTGGTGTAATGGTTAGCAAGTTCGTCTCGCTAGAATCATTATAACTGAGTAGTGAGTCCGATCCTCACTAGGTATCCCCTACTTTCGGCCGTGTGTTACGTCTAAGCTACGCTTAGAAAATCACTTTCCTCCAGGTTTGGGGGTTGGGCGCAGGGTTAACAACCCTGCACCATAAAAAACAGTTTGTTACGGAAACAGCGAAAACGCTGCCCTACACACCATTAGGCGTAAGGAAAAAAAAATTTTTTTTTACTCTTTTATTTGTCTACTTTATTAAATCAACAACACTTTTTTTTAGCTATATGAAAGAAATGCATCTGACCACATTCAAACTTTCTTTTGACATTGTTTTTACTTGCTTGTTTTGTTTGTTTGTTTTTTTTTGTTTTTTTTAACCACATCACCCCAAGCAAGGTGGTAAGGCCACTGGTGTGCAGGGGGGCTACGTAAGAGTGAATTGATTGGAAAAGAGAAAGCCGGAAACCACGTCCTAAGCAGGGAACAAGGGATGAGCCTCTACACCTGTTCAATAGACGTTGGTGGAGTGTAAACCGGGCGATAGTTCAGTCTATCTACTCCAATTGAAAAAAAAATACAAAAGAAAAGTGAAAAGATTGGAAAAGAGAAAGCCAAAAACCACATCCTAAACAGAGAACAAGGGTTAAGCCTCTACACCTGTTCAATAGACGTGGGTGGAGTGTGAACCGGGCAATAGTTCAGTCTATCTACTCCAATGTTCAGTCTATCAACTCCAATTGTTTGTTTATTTTTAGGATATGAATGGGATAAATGCTTGAAATAGTCCAGAAACGAAGAAAAAAATAAATGGCAATTATACTTTCAAAACGAACTCGCGTTTTAAGGCGTTTTAAGAAAACTAATTAAGTATTGCGTGG
Source organism: Ascarosepion bandense (assembly GCA_037127315.1). Taxonomy (NCBI): domain Eukaryota; kingdom Metazoa; phylum Mollusca; class Cephalopoda; order Sepiida; family Sepiidae; genus Ascarosepion; species Ascarosepion bandense. Next base: position 2,563,017 of record JBBBDQ010000740.1, on the reverse strand, counting down.
GTCATTTATTTTAGTAAAATAATTTCTAATTTTTAAGTTATATTGGAGCACAAGTTATAATTGAAACATTGTAATTTCTTAAATTTTAAAGAGAATTATTTTGACTGGGTAATTATTGAAATAATTACTGAGTTTAGATTAGATATGGCAAAAGGTCACAATATGAGCACTCAGTCAGACCAAACGAAATGCACCAGTGAATTGGTTTACAAGACAAGGTCATCAACAATTGTGCTACGGTCAGTCAGTCAGTTAAGTGCCATACGTGAAACACGCTTGAGCGATCATGTCTCGAAAGAGATATGACTGACTGGGCAGAAGATTATCCCGCAGTAGATTGCCATTGCTTTCTGCGGTAGACTGGTTGCCAACCAAGGCTATAGAACCCAATCTGTCCTGTTATTTAACACATAACTGGAAGGAATAGACGAATTAATACCTTTCCCAAGGGTATTTGCGCGTAAGTGAATGCAATGAAGTCGGCTGGAATTCGAACTCGGCTCCCCGATTTCTCGATCCGAGCCGATATCCACTGCACCACAACGCACATCCGGTAGGTGCACTAATCTAAAACATTGTATCATAATTTTAACAGCCTTTTCCCAAATTTTCCATGACAACTATGACTATGATATTCTCACCATGTCTTACCAGTAAAGCCATCTATTTCACCTCTTGATCGTCTATGCAGTTTTTTTGTTACTATGTTTGCTACATAATGGACACCAATCATACACCCTTTTGCTCCACTTCTTATCTTTTCTTCTGGCTATGTTTGCCCCACACCACCACCTTTTTTAATCCTTCTCATGATAGATTTTATTTTAGTCTGTTCTCTATGTTTCTCTTTGACTAATCCTTACAATCGTTGTTTCTATTGATTCTTGTGTACTTCAGAGTTTGTTTTCAAGATGTTTTTGTTAATTTTCAAGTTTCGTCCCTATACGTCATGGCTGTTATTATATATTCATTATAAACTTTAGGTTTTAAGGATATTACCAATATGCTTTTGACTATATATCTGCTGTCTTTTCTTTAATGCTGTCACTTTTCCTAGGTATGTATACTCCTGGAATTCTTCCAGTTCTTCGGTTTGTATTTTAATGATCGTTTTAGGAATGTTAGAAGTGAACGTTCATTTTATCAGTTTTCTGTTTATGCTTTTAAGCTAAATTGAGACATGTACTATCTTTTGTAAACTTATCTGATGATTCTGATAAGGAAAAATACGGCATTCAATTATCAATCAACAAGTGCTATAGTCAGTTAAAATGTATAAAATCATCCTATCAAAACATTTTTTCGGAAAAATAGGTTTCTCAATTTCATTAATTGTTATAAACTCTTTTTGGGGCATCCTATCTAACCTTTTATTTAAAGTACTATGCGTTGTGATACAGTGGATATCGGCTCGGAGCGAGAAACCGGGGAGCCGAGTTCGAATTCCAGTTGAATCCATTGCATTCACTTACGCACAAATACCCTTGAGAAAGGTATTAATCCGTCTCTTCCCTCCAGTTATAAGATAGATTGGGTTCTATAGCCTTGGTTGGCAACCAGTCTACCGCAGAAAGCAATGGCAACCTACTGTGGGATAGTCTTCTGCCCAATCAGTCATGTCTCGAAAAAGACATGATCGCTCAAGCGTGTTTCACGTATGGCACTTAACTGACTGACTGACTGACTGACTATGGAAAGCCGACATTTTGATTGTGTCACTACTTTCTCTTCAGTTGACATGCGCTATCCATTTTAGTTGGTGCTATTATGAGAAAACCTCAAGTGATGTGGTTTTTATTATTCTAGTATAATTCTTTCTTTGTGATTCTGTAGCGCCAGTCCACAAGAATTGAAGAAGCATGGCACTCACTAAGTTCTACAGGCATCCCTTGTCCACGGTCGTTTTTCTTCTTTCTCAATACTGGATACAAAACATTCGAAAACGATGTTCAATTGTGTTTTCAGTTTCAAACTTAAAAAACTACTCTGGAAAATAAATATTCCTCAACCCTAATATATATATAATTTTTCAATTTTTCGGTCATTTTTTTACCAATCGTCACATTTATAAACTAAAACTAATTATCGGTTTTAAAAATTTTGCAAAAATAAAATATACATTTGTGACACATTATTTTTATAAAATTAGCAAATTTTATGTTAAATTAATCTGAATTACACAAGTATTACTACTCTATAGCATGAAATTCAGAATAAAACCATTTCTTAAACACAGTTTTGAACTTTCTGATCTTTCCCCTGTATTTGAAATGTGATGACATCTCGACTGATGCGAGATAAGATAAGTGTATGGCGACCGGAATTGATAAAATTGTTCAATTTTTTCCTGTAAGGTGAAGAAACCGTGAAACACATTTTAATATACACATAGAAATTACTATAAAAAAAACTTCAAATACTCACAAAAAATTAAAAATGATTTTAAAAATACGATAGCTAGATGATTAGTATTAAACGTTTCAATTTTAAACGTTTCAATTTTCAGTTAGTAAATATAGTCGCCACTTAATAACTTACTAGCCTCACGTCTACAAGTCTTTGAAATATTTTGAAAATATTTTGAATCTTATATTATAATAAAAGCTTATCTAATTATATAATGTCATAGTTCTATTGCATTTTTTATTTTATTATTCGGAGTATTTTTTCGGTAAAAGGGTCTAAATGGTTGAAAAAAATAATATATGATTTACAATCCCCAATAAGTCCTGCATTTAACTAAGAGATTCAATTTACTAATTCCAGTAAACAAAATACTCTGGTGTACTTCAAACCGAAATTATACTAATTAGAATCTAAAATATTTCTGATTTTAAAAAAATTTCAATTTTTCAGCTATTTTTCATCGATTGACCCATTTTAAAAAACAGAAGCCAATTCTCGGTTTTAAAAAATATTGCAAAAATAAAATATGCCTCGCTGGCACATTATTTCTTCAAGTTAGTAAATTTAATCTTACCATAATCTGATTTGAGACAAATATTACTTGCTTACTGCCTGAAATAAAAGTGTTTCTTAATTACGGTAGACTTGTTATCAGGAGTTATCATCGAGTTATCAGAGCCGATAATTGACATGACAGACGGAAGTCGTCAAAAACTACTAAGTGTAGAAGACGAATTTGACATAATTTTATGTTGACTTAATCGTACGCTACGTTTGTTTTTTTTGTTTTTGTTTTTTAACTATATAGTGAAATTAAAAATTTAACACAAATTTTCAGCAATTATCCAATATTTTATAGAATTTTAGTTTACCTTTATATCCTTAAGTTTGAAGATGTTTTATGAAAAATAAAATTAAAATAATATAAAACTTTCCTTTAAAATATTTTTACAATTTAATAACAGAATTAAATTATATAACGACAGATATAACTCAATAATTTATTATATGATGTAACATTTATTAATTTTTTAATTTTAATATCTAATTTTCATAATCTTTTTAGGTACCTCAACAAATTGTGAAAAGATACGTACAAGTACTGTTTGTGCCCATGTTCATGGACGCACACGTATATATTTGTAAGATGAATGCTGAAATTTTTAAAAATTTTTTCATATCTTCAAAGGTATTTTCTCGAATCCTAAAAGTAAAGACAATGGAATCAATCACCGGCTTTTACTCTCATCCAACATCCTTAAAACGTAACTCAGCAAAAAGGGAACAGAATATTGTTTATTCGTTTATCACTTAGGACAGTGTCTCTGAAATATTTTATCTGCGAAAGCATTCAGATGAACTGTTATCTGTCTGATCAGCTACAAAATAGAGGTCCATTTCATTTTTATGCTTTTCTCATTTTTTTTTGTTTGTTTTTTTAACATTATTTTTTTCTTATCTTTCGCAGATTCTCTACTCTGTCTCCTTAATGAGAAAGAACATCGCGATTATCAAAATTATAAGTACATATCCACAAGTTTCGGCCTCGTCTAGATTAAGGCCATAGTTGTGAGAATCTTGGGCTATGTGGATGGTGAAATGAATATATATTGGGCAGAAAGTGTAATCAGCTACCCGAACTCAAATTCCACATTAGTCTGTTGCGTTCAGTTTCACCCAAATATCCTTAGGAAAGGCAACAACCCTTCTCTTCTCGCAGCTATAGGTTAAATATCAGAGCAAAATCTGAGCTCTCTAGTCAAAAATGGTATCCAGTTTAACAAATAAGTTCTAATAATGAACAGATAAAAAGAAGACAATGAATATTTGGAAAGTGTTCATCGCCTACGTTTTGTAGAATCATGGTATCCTTTCTTCTTTTTTTTTCAATGAGTAAGTATCGAACTTATTATCAATGACTTGTAGACTTAGCTAAAGTACCACGGCGCTGGTGCGGGTACCCTACGCATTTATAAAAGTCTGACTTGTCCAAGATAACAATATCAAAGTTACAAATGATCCGACAGTGAATCCTGTTGACTATCATTCTATGACTGGCGCCCTTAACGGATAAATTGTTAGATTAAAACAAAAATACAGACACTGAAGCCCATCTTATAAGCCTCGGATTTATTAATAATTGCCCGGATGTGTAACGATTATCGGCGAACAAAGTGGAATCTGTAAAATGAGTTCAAATTCTGGTCGAATCAGTTACATTCAATTTCGCATTCATAAACTTCAAAAAAAAAGGTTTGATATCCAAAGGACGCTAACACGGAACAATTAAAAAGCAATATGCTAGAAAGTTGTTCTTACTATGTGTTTCTGAACAAGAAATATTCTATTATTTTTATAATAGTTTCTCCCCAAGCAAGGCAGTACTACCACTGGTGCGCATGGGGTTACAATGATAGGAAATGGAAGACAGAAAAGTAAACAGTACAGGTGATGTTGTAAAAAGGGTAAGAGAGGGTTGGGAGTCACGGAGATAGAAGATGGCAATTGACGTTGCATTTAAACTTTTAGATGTTATAAATATCATGGAGAAGGGAGTTCCACAGGCGGGAAATGTGAGGAAATAAACTGCTAGAGTTGAATTGATGATTACATTTGCCTATTTTGACGGTAAAATGGTGTGACCTAGTTGCTAATCTAGTTGCACGGGTAAACTCATGAGGCTGGGGCACCAGGGAATAAAACACGTCAGAGCAGAAGCCGTGAAAATACTTGTAGAAAAGACAGAGGGAAGCCACATTCCGTCGGTAGCTGAAGGCAAGCAGCCAAGTCGGGATCAGTTACATTGCAGATCCTCTTTTGGATGTTTTCGAGAACCCCGAGATGAACAGCAGGAGCACCTAACTAGATATGGCAAAAGTATTCAATACACGAACAAATGGTAGATTTAAAATATGCAGGATAGATTCTGTTGTGGGATCTCCCCTTTTCTATGATAATGGTCTCGACTTTAGTATACATATACTCCTGCCATAGAGAGATCCGTTAGAGCTATCGGAACTGATCCGTAAGTTACCGAACGATACCGAAGTTACACAGAGAATACCGCGTCAGTTGGCATAATAGCTTTGAGCTTCACTCAGTCAGAATAATATTACACAGATATACTATTTCAACACGTCTTCACTTCAAGACTTATATATATATATATATATATATATATATATATATATATATATATATATATTCCTTATTAATCGTATTCCTGGATTACTAACCTGCGTTCCAGTTTGTATATTTACTTTCAATATAACCTATTTTTCTATCTCAAATATGTGGGGTTTTTTTGTTTTTTGTTTGTTTTTTTTTTGTTTTTTGTTCATTATTTTTGTGTGGTTCTTCACCCGGATCCACAACAGATTCCGACGTGAAAAACTTTCTAGATCGGCACAGCGACCCATCCTTCCTAGCAGTAGATGTAGTCATTGATTCAATGAATTCATTCCACTTGAGATCGGCTGAGACCGAGGAGGTGCAGTGTATTATTTTTCGGGCAAACTAGTGGAATCCATATCAATGGAGGATAGGAAAGCTTCTCTATGGTGGTTAAAAGAGAGCAGATTTGTTTCGGAAGCATTAAAATTTAAGAGCCACTTCTTACTCCAATCTATTACAAATTGGGGGTCCTTTCCAAGAGCAAAGGCTAGATCTACTTTGTCAGCCCAGGCATATTTCATATTGAGACGGGAGTCAAGGTGATGTCATCTGCATAGATGCCAACGTGGGAACTGACTACATCATGAAGATTATTGATGAATATCAAGAAGAGTATAGGACCTAGGATAGAGCCTTGAATGACACCCACGTAAACATGAAAGGTTTTGAAAGTATACCCATTCAGAATTACCATCATTTTACGATTTGACAGAAACGTTTGAATTAAATCGAACAATCGTCTACTTATACCAAATCCCTGTTGCTCGTACCGAATGACAGCATGCCAAACCCCATTAAACGCTTTCGAGATATTCGGGGCAACAGCCCAGGCTTCGCCGTTCTTATCCACGACCTGATGTATGTTCTCAGTGATAGTCGTTAACTCATCAGCAGTAAATCTAGTGAAGCGGAAGCCATACTGCTTGTCAGAAAACAATTTGTTAGATGTAAAATGTTGAATCATTTCTTCATCCAGAGTTTTTAAAGACAGAAACTACAGAGGTGGATTTCCAACAAGCAAGGAAACAAGAGGCAGCAAGGCAAAAGTTATAGAGTTTATAGAGGACAGGAGATAGTTCAGGGACACATTTCTTAAAGTCGATGACTGGAATGCCATCACATCGACTTGCTTTATGGGAGTGAAGCTTAGAAATAATGTTAGAGGCCAGAGAGAGGGTCATGTATATATCGCTCACCTAGGCCTCATTTCTAGGAGGGAAGTTAGGTATGGGTACTCCAGATGAATAAAGTGTGGAATTGTAAGATAATTCGTGAGCAAAGCACTCAGCCCTGTCCGCTATGGATATGAGAACCTCAAAATTATATAGTAGTGGAGGGATTGAACGTATGCTGTTATTAAGCACACTTTTGCAGAGCCGCCAGTAGTCCTTAGAGCCAAACTTGCGGGATGCTATACGCTACTCTATCATATTAGCAAACAACAGCTTAACATCATTAAAAAATCGATTGCATTTATTGCGAGCAGACACAAAAAGGCGCACCATTCCAGTAAAGCCAGAAGAAGTGATTCCTGTTGGTAATGGCAGACGAGCAAGCGGAAGAGAACCAAAGGGGAATAATAAGGCTTGAGTCTGAACTTCCCGGATGGGATGAAAGCATCGATGCTGGCTTTCATCCGGGAGAAGACCTCGGATGTACAGTCTTCAACAGGGAAACTAAAAACCTTGTTCCAAGGGACATTGCAAATGAAGTCGCGGAGCGCCTCCCAGTCCGCTCTTTGATAGCTGTAGAATATTCTGCTGGTAGGAGGTTCCTTGAAGAAGTGTTAGTGGAAAGAAATATTAATAGAAACCACGGCATCATCAGAGTTGCCAAGAGGACAGAGCTGCATGGCATTGCATAACAATAGTCAGAGATACAAGTTAAACAGTGATCTAGCAATGAGCCGAGTCCATTCGTGTTATTGGGGAAACGCGTGAAAGATTAAGTGATTGAAAATTCAGGTATGGACACCAGCAAGATCTGTGACAGAGATTTCCAGCCACTTGGCAAGGTAAGCATTAAAGTCACCGAACACAAATATATTAGCGAACGGATGAGAGGAAACGGCCTTGTCTATATTGTCCGAAATACTGTCTAGTACGGAACCGTCAGGAGAGAAAGAGGAGCGGTAGAGAAAGAAATGATAGCTAACCGAGTTTAAGAGAGAGAGACCGAGACGCATGTAAGAATCGTCTGGAGATTCAAGAGAAATCCCCCTAGCTAAGGCGATGCAGAGGGACATTCCTAAAGTCTTTCCTAAAAAGGGGAAGGTAACCATAAATATAGAAATCAAAGGAAGAGATAGAAGAGTCATGGTTAGTTTCACGGAGAGCTAAGATGTCAGGGGAATTCACCCTGCAAAAGTTGGCACGGATACCACGGACGTTTGAAAAAGAAATATTGAGGGGTTGAGGTGTTTTTTGCTTAGCTGGTTTAGTTTTATTTCTTAAATTGTGTGTTATCATGATTAGAATTTGTTTTTGCGTTTTGGTTTTTTTGGTTTTGGTAAGGGAAGACCTACAGTAGTAGTATCAGTCGGTCGTCAAATGCAACATGTGTAGGAAGGGAACTGGCGCAGACTAGCATAAAGTGGCCTCAGGGTTACCCACCAGAGACACTTGCAGGGACACCCATCCCTGCTTAACTTGGAACTACAAGAAACCCCGATCTTTTTCAACTGTTGATCAGTGCGGCCACTCAAGGCGTTATGCAAGAGTTCTGGCTCCTAATTAACAGTCGGAAGTAGCAACCAGGAAATTGCCACACACGTTACAAAAAAAACTTGCGACAGCACCTCTATTAAGATATGAGGAGGGGAAAGAAACCAGGAACCCAGTCCTAAACAGAAAACATGTGATGAGTCTCTACTCCTGTTCAAAAGAAGATGGAGGAGTATGAACCGGGCGATATTAGCGTCGATCTATTCCAATTTGAAAAAGAAATTTAAAGAAAACAAATTTACTAATTTTAACTTCGTAAAGTTAGGAGATACGTATTAGTCTCTACAAGAAAATTTTAAGGTACCTTTCCACGTGAGGACAAACGTTCATTTAAGAATAACTTTAAAAATAAAAGAGACTAGAATAGAAAGAATAAAAAAACATACATGAAAATCACTCACATTTAAAAGCAAAAAGGATTCTAACTCCAGTTCAGACTGGACACAGACAAAATGGTAAAGTTTCAGAAAGAAAACAAATAAATAAAATATCGGATCCAGTCATTAGTGTTTGCTAGTAAAAAAAAAAAAAGATCAACAGACGAAATTCGCTTGTTTTTGGCAAAAAGCAAGTCGAGCGAAATGGTTAAATTTAATCAAAACTACTCGATATATGACAGGCTGGCTTTTAAAAGTTCAATGCGTGGAAATATCATTATTAGAGTTTTTCGAATGTCTTTGATTAATGTAACAATGGAATATCACTTTAGTTAATATAAGAGATCAGGCTGCATATCCGATAAAAATACAAAATCACATTTGTTTTGTTGTGAAGGAATATTACCCACCAAAACCAAGTAATTTCTTAAATTACATACACTCCCGATCAAAAATTTAAGACCACTTAAAAGTCTTTAAAAATATTTTTTAAAATAAAATGTTTGGAATGTAGCTTTTTGTTTCCATAACCTTTTAGATTGTAGTATTGGTAACCTTAAGCGGGAGAAGTTTAAAATCTACCCGTAAAAAAAAAATTTCTTTTTAAAGATTTTTAAGAGGATGTGCGTTGTGGTACAGTGGATATCGGCTCGGAACGAGAAGCTGGGGAGCCGAGTTCGAGTTCGAGTTCCAGCTGAATCCATTGTATTCACTTGCGCGCAAATACCCTTGGGAAAGGTATTAATCCGTCTCTTCCTTCCAGTTATGGGTTAAATAGCAGGACAGATTGGGTTCTATAGCCTTGGTCGGCAACCAGACTACCGCAGAAAGCAATGGCAACCTACTGCGGGATAATCTTCTGCCCAGTCAGTCATGTCTCTTTCGAGACATGATCGCCCAAGCATGTATCACGTATGGCACTTAACTGACTGACTGAAGTGGTCTTAAATTTTTGATCGGGAGTGTATGTTAGTCTTCGTGTATTTCATTTTCTTAAGCAAAGTATGTCAAAATAGAATTTTGCATCACTTTCTGATTAAAAAAATAATTAAACTAATGGCATAACTGGATTCACTTTTGTACGCATCAAACTTTGCCAGATTACTCTTGAGTTTTTTGTTTTGTTTTGTTTTTTCTAAATTTCAACCAACACGAGGCTCAAGTTTTACACAAGTTAGAGGGCTACTGAATGCGTGTGGTAAGAATGTAAGAGGAGGGCAGATTATCGAGATAGCGATTGACCAATAACTTAAAGAAGATAAGATTTTACAGTTCAGAAAAGCATCCCCGCAGAACTCCGTTCCTCAAAGTAGCAGTTCATGGGGAAATGTGTGGAAAATTTGTAAATGCGTTTGATTTTTGACCTAGCTTAATCTGCTAAAAGGCTAAATGAGATAGTAGAAACGTTAGGCCAACATTCTAAAGTTTTGAGAGACTGCTTACCTTGAAAATCAGCATTAGGAATCCAGGCGTTTACTTGAATTCGACCTTCGTTCACAGATATATATGTATACACTCATACCTCGCTATTACAGACAAAATTTGGAGCAGTCGACTCCGTTTGTAAGTCCTGCGCACTACTTGGATCAATTTGTATTAATGCCCTTTGGAAAAGCATGAACCCTTCTCAGAAACTATGGGTGAGATAGCAGAATAGACTAGACTCTTTAACCTTGAGTGAAAACTTGTTTAAAGGTCAACTCTGAATTCAAAATCACAAAAACAGCAAGAGTCTATCACCATAAGTCATGACAATTCAGACTGTTTTTACTATTGTTCATCCAATACAAGGCCTAAGGGCCACTCAAAGTAGAATGTTACTCAATGTTATATATAATGTTATTTGTTCGTATAGAAATGTTGCAAAGGTTGCATATTATGAGGATAGATATCGTTTGACCTCGACTTAAAAAGGTTAAGATGTTAGCGATCAGGGAAGCAACTTCTCGGGAGAGTGTCCTATCCACATGACAACAGTTTATAAAGAAAAGGAATTTATGAAAAAGCCATGATTGCTTAACTCCTGATGAGACAAGTTATTTTTTAATTGTGAAGAGAATTCATTTAATGATTCTCGTTTAAGGCTTGTGATCTCCCTGGCCGCCCACCTCGTAGTAAATTTGTATAATAATCGTCGCCATAGTTAGATGTTCGTGTCAGAAATGGTTCTATCGGGGAGGTAGGTTTTATGCGAGTCGGCATATTGAATGCGAAGTATGGAAACGAGGAGAGAAATGTGTCTGATTTTATCATCGTCTCGTAACCTCTCGAAATCAAGTGTGTGTAACAACGACTTGGCAGGCGAAACACTCGTGAGTCACTTCGGTGCGTTGGCAGAGGAGATGGCAATAAAACCCTTGTTAGTAGTACAACAAAGACGTGAAAAGCTATTCTTGTACACACAAAAGATTTTAAAAATAAAAAGAAACATATTTGTTCGCTCTAACGAAGCTACATTCGTTGGCCATTAAAAGTAAGATCCTCTCTAAGCGCCTCATATATGTAGCCTTGTACCCAACTAAACGCTATTTACTAAATATTATTTCATACTCTTCGTTATGTGAACGTGTTGCGTAAGACGCGTTCACCATTACTTCTTTTATGTGCTGTGTTCTCTCAGGATGTCAGCGTTGACGGTTCTCCATAACTTCCTGTCATCTGTCTTTAAGTAATTAACTTTCTTACTACATGTCCTGTGAGTGTCAAATAAATTACTAAATGTAACCGTAAGTTCTATTCTAATATTTTCTTCTCTCGCACGTCTCCACTGTGGAACTCTCTTCTAGTTACTTGTTTTCTTATAAACTACGATCAATAAGAATTTAAATGTGGTGTCAATCAGCATCTTTCTCCTTGATTCCTGTTTTTATTGCGTTTTCTCTTCAGTAATCCTTTCTTTGAGGATGTACGTTGTGATGCAGTGGATATCGACTTGAAACGACAAATCGGGGTACCGAGTTCGAATTCCAGTTGAACTCCTTGCACTCACTTACGCACAAATACCTTTGGGAAAGGTATTAATCCGTCTCTTCCCTCCAGCTATAGGTTAAATAATAGGAGAAATTGAGTTCTATAGCCTTGGCTGGTAACCAGTCTACCGCAGAAAGCAGTAACCTACTGAGGGATAAATCTTCTGCCCAGTGAGTCATGTCTCGTTCGAGACATGATTGCCCAAAGCGTGTATCACGTATGGCACTTAACTGACTGACTGAATCTTTTCTTTCGCTCTATTGTTTTCATTCTCAGTAGTCCCAAGTTTTAATCGCTTTATCGCCTTGCTCATAGATTTTGATTAGCAAAAACTTTCTCTTTCGTCATTATGCATCCGAAAACTTCAACTGTTTCTCATTCTAAGTCTCTTTTTTGTTTTTATTCCACTTAAAACTTCTTCGTTATTCACATGCTCCCAAACTCTCAACATCCTTCCATCGAACAATATTTCTATTGCCTGAAGTCTCCTCTTCATATGTGAGAAAATTGTTCAGCATTTATTAATATATAGGAGGATTGATCACATATACCATTGCTACTGTAATAGATTCGACCTTGGGTACGCTATATATACAGCCTTGTAAAGAACTAAGCTAGGTTTAGTAACAACTATCATTAATTACTTCTATTTCAACACCCTGAGTTGTAACGCAGTTTTTATCAATCTTGTCTCAGAGATCATTATGATTGTATTTAATTCTATACTTACTGATTAACGCAAATTTTTGCGTTGCTATAAAAGAAAAAATACATATGTTTTATTCTAATTTACCAAAAAAAACAGGCTGATAATCACTCCTGACATATATAACACGATTCGGTACAATATGATTTTGGTTGTCCTTAGGCTTCAAAAATTTATTAATATCAAAAGTATGAACATTTCCTACGGACTTCAAATACGCCAAGCAAAATTCAAGATGGCGGCGTTTATGGTGTTACAAATATCGACAAACATCATGTTGTCAGCAGTTCATTATACATAATCTTTTCATGAGGAGTGAGTTGGTTGTCCTTAGGTTTCAAAAATTTATTAATATCAAAAGTATGAACATTTCCTAGGGACTTCAAATACGCCAAGCAAAATCCAAGATGGCGGCGTTTGTATTAGAACTTCCGGTGCGAATGCCAAGCAATATAGTAGGGTAAGTTGGGCAAAGTTTGTGAGTAAAAGAGGACCCTGACGCAACTCAATCCGCCAGAAATTTAGAAACGGAATGCTATATTGCTTGGCATTCGCACCGGAAGTTCTAATACAAACATTTCGGAGTGCTTGGGCATCAATCTGAGGACAGTGTAGAAGATTTCGAAATAGGTGGAAGACTCTGGTGATTATGAAAGTGTTCTAGTGATCACTAGTGATAGCAATGTTATGCCTCCATTCATCTTCCCACAAAGCCTCAGATTGAACCTTCCTAGTTTCATGTGACTAGTAATCATCAAGGGAAAATTTGACAGGTATGTTCTATTTTATATAAAAAATGAAACTGTTGCCCACAGCTACCTCGACATTTATCAGACTGGAGCTACAATATCACAATCAAAGGTCTTCAACAAATAACATAAACCGCTTCACTTAACGACCTCAAACAACAACAACTACAGTGGCTATCCTGTGTAACTAGAGGGGAAAATAACGATATAATCAAGATGTTCACTTTCTACACTACTAAAAAGGAATGGTTTGCAAGGAAATATCTATCAGTATTAGAAAAATCAATAACCGTTATTGCATTTGAGGAGTTAAATTTCATGACAAACATTCTTTTTTTTTAATAAAAAAACTTATAAATTTCAACCGACTGAATAGTGAATGTTTCTTATATGTAAGCGGTTATATTTCACCCTTATCCTTACAATAAAAAATAAAATAAAATGTGAAGCGTTACATTTTTGGATTTGAGTTGAACATATAATAGTTCAATCAAAATTTGAACTCAGACCTGCAGATTTGTTTTTCTGCCCCAAGAATTGCGAAGTTGACTCTGCTTTTTTAATTAGAAAAGCTAACTTGAAAAAAAAGATGCGTTCAGGCTTCTGTTTACTTTTAAAATATCTTCATCATCATTAATTACGTATTAGCTTTTAAACACTGTTAGTGCAATTTATCCAAACTAAAATATTAATTAATAACAGTATAATTAATTAACTTTTTCTAAATTTAATTTTGGTTACTTAAAATTATCATTATAAAAAACATTTATATTTATGCTTTTCTTATCAATTTAGTAGTTGTTTTTTTTTTATTTCATTGCAAATATATTTCACACATCTCAAAATATTTCTACGCAAATCACTTTCTTCGTATGACATTCGCTGAACACAACCAATATTCTCAACAAGCCTGCATACAAGCGCATGCCAAATTTTCGTAGTGATTGATACGAGGGCTGATCAGAAAGTATCGACACTGTTGCTTTGATAATAGGACTTGACACAGATTGAGTTTCAACTCTGTCGCGCAGATAAACTAACTTATAATGTTTTTGCTCATTTCCGTGAGCATTTCAGTGTTTGAAAGGAACGTCTCGCCACACCAGAGAGGTCCAATCAGTAACAACGGGTTGTGCATCAGTTTTTTGGCCAAACACATCATCCCCAACTCGGACTGCCAACAAATTTCCCAAATCTCATCTCTTGTGACTTTTTTCTTCTTCAAAAACCAGACCCCACTTTAAAGGAGCAAGATTTCAAAACAGCGAGGAAATCTAAGAGAATGCTACCAGGCAGCTGCTTGCTATCCTGGAACAGTTCAAGAAAGGCTCCTCTCAATGGAAACGACGTGTATGGCTTCAGAAGAGGATTACTTCGAAGGAGATTAAATGTGGAATTGCTATAAAACGTAGCTTTTTAAAAACACAAATCCCAATACTTTTTGATCACACCTCAAACATATATATATATATATATATATATATATATATATATATATATATATATATATACTAGTAGTATAGCTTGGCGTTTCTCGGGTGTAATGAAAGCTTTAAAACTAATCCATGGTCCTGGAGCTCAGACGCTTTGGACGTTGGCACGAAAGACTAAAAGGCAATAGTTGCTTCCAGTTAAAGTGAAACCGTAGACTGAAAGAAAAATGAATGGATGTAAGTCAAATGTTGATTTCCAGGTATCGATATCAAATTTTCTGCACTATTGCAAGAACTGCAACCTTGAAACTTCTGAATATCGTTTATTATGTCTTTGTCTATGAGTGTATCAAATTTGATTAAAATCGGACCACTCCTTCTATAACCCGATTTTTTTCGATTATCGATTTTCGATATTTATCGGGGTACCTAAACATAAAACCTAGCTAAGAACACTCGCAGACGCTTATAGTACAACTGTGTAAATTTTCAAGAAAATAGGTTCAGCCGTTTCGGAGTCTATAGTTAACGGACACACACACACACAGACACACACACACACAGACAAAGATCCATTTATAAATAAGTTTATATATATAACAGCATACGCAAACAAATAAAAACAGATTTGATTACTCCCAAGAGACATTTTACTGCGAGGAAAAGGTCTCCTTTGTTCAATATTGTTTTCCTTTTTCATTTACATCTCTTTTAATGATAGGCCCCAATGTGTAAATTGGGTGAATATGTACACAAAAAATGATTGCTTAGCAGTAATTTCTAGTGATGAATGTAGAGGTACATTCGATGGAAAAGAGGCTGAGTCTTGCGTGGTAAAGTCAACAAAATTAAATTACAACACAACAGCGGATAGGCGTTGTCATTTTTAGACTAGACTTACAGTCTTCGAATTCCAGTTGAATTCGTTGCATTCACATTCGCGCAAATACCCTTGGGAAAGATATGAATCCGTCGCTTCTTCCTCTAGAGAAGATTTTATTAAGATTCTAGTGGTCAGGGAAATAGCCTCTTTGTAGTCGGTTCCCTAAAGCAGTGGTTTGTGGCAAAAAGCTGCTCGAGTGGAACTTATATCTCACCAATGGAATACAAAGAGAATCGATGTGTGGAACATGGTGGATCTTAGTTGTGAAGGTTACAAAATGTAAATGTAAATGTTAAAAAGTGTATTTCGTCTGGACACTTTCCATGGAAATAGCGATAGAGCAACGACAGATTTGAAACACGTTTCATCAGTGGGAAATGGGCGGTAGGATGGAAAATAATTCGTCATCCAGAAGGATGCGAAGACGCTTTTGGACTCTATCAAGATTGAAAAGTGAAGAATGGGCAACTCTTGCCCATATATGACAACAGTCGAATTCCAGCTGAATTCATTGCATTCACTTACGCGCAAATACCCTTGGGAAAGGTATTAATCCGTCTATTCCTTCCAGTTATTGGTTAAATAACAGGACAGATTGGGTTCTATAGCCTTGGTCGGCAACCAGTCTACCGCAGAAAGCAACGGCAACCTACTGCGGGATAATCTTCTGCCCAGTCAGTCATATCTCTTTCGAGACATGATCGCCCAAGTGTGTATCCCGTATGGCACTTAACTAACTGACTATAAATAACGATGGCGCGAAGAGGGTCAGACTCCATAAAATTGATCCCACGAACGATTAGGAAAGTCTGATTTTGAGTTTTGTTTAATGGCATATCAACCACTTTGGGTTATTTAATGCCAAAAAGGTGGGGGTTTAAGGTAATTTTTAATGTTCGGTTATAGTGACGTTTAGTTAGATTCTGATGAATTTTTTTTATTTTAGAAAACTGAAGATGTCTTCTAGTTTTGTATTCAAGAATGTATTTCTGGTAATATTCTTTCTTTAAAAAATGTATTATGGCAATAATTTTTTTTCCTTCAAAAATGTGTCATGGTAATAATTGTTTTTCCTTCAAAAATGTATAAAAGTATTTTTATGTATATCTAAACTTATTTATAAATGGAATTTGTCTCTGTGTGTGTGTGTGTATGTGTATGTGTCTGTGTGTGTGTTCGTTAACTATAGATTCCAAAACGGCTGAACCGATTTTCTTGAAGATTTACACAGTTGTACTGTAAGCGTCTGCAAGTGTTCTTAGCTAGGTTTTGTGTCGAGGTACCCCCGATAAATATTGAAAATCGATAATCGAACAAATCGGGTTATAAACGGAGTGGTCCGATTTTAATCAAATTTAATACACTCATAGACAAAGACATAAGAAACGATATTCAGAAGTTTCAAGATTGCAGTTCTTACAATAGTGCAGAAAATCGATATTATATATATATATAAGGCAAGATGTTTGTGTGTGTGTGTGTGTGTGTGTGTGTCTATTTGTCTGTCTGTATGTCCTTTATACAAATCCACAATTTTTATCCGATTCTCACCAAAATTTACACAAATATTCTTTAGGCTGAGTCTGAGCTCCAGGACCATGGATTAGTTTTAAAGCTTTCATTACACCCGAGCAACACCGGGCTAGTATTTCTATAAAAGTCTATTTTTTATACTTTCATAGTGTTTTGACCCGTTTGGGGGTTAACTATTTGATCATAGCTAGGACCCTAACAGGTGCCACCATTCCGGATCAGAGTGGACCTGAGAACAACAGCAATTAAGAGATGGTTCCAACCTCCTCAGCCTCCCAATTAGAGACCTTGCTGCCGGACGCAGTTTACCGTCATACCCAGGACCTGGTAATGAAAGACAGATGTTATGTGGCCAGCATTCAGCATCTCTTTGCGACAAGTAAAAAATAATTTTAGGGGGATGGAAAGTCAGAACACTAAGTCAATGTGGCAAGTTATAAAATATAAAGCAGGAAATTAATAGATTAAATGCCAGTATTTTAACCGTTTGTGAACATAGGTGGGCAAGTAATAAAGATTTCGTCAGTGACAAACACAGATAAAAATAACAGAATAACATTTTATTCGGGTATACGAGACATTAGGTGAATCGAATATATATATATATATTTCTGCGGTCTAAATTTTTTGGATTGTTTTATAAAGTTTATGGCGGTATTGAGTTCACACGTATAAATTTAAGTATTATATCTTATATGTTATATATATACAAGGTGTATAAAAAAAAAATTCCAAACTTTGGAGGTGGGTTTCTCACACAAAAAGAAGGACAAAAAGTCCATATAAACATACGTCTACAAATCATTTGTTTTTGTGTAAGGTTGAAAGTTTATGGAAGACGCTGTTAAAGGTACAACACAAGATACACTCTAAAAAATACTTTTACAAATTTTAGGGACGAGTTTCTTATTCTATTGTAAAATTGCTTTAAACTTAATAGCTCAAAAACGATTCTCATACATGCAAGTATTTATTATATGTATAATTCTTCTGAATACTATATATAGTATTTAGTCAGTCAGTCTGTTTAGTGCCAAACGTGATACACGCTTAGGCGATCATGTCTCGAAAGAGACATAACTGACTGGACAGAAGATTTTCTTGTAGTAGGTTGCCATTACTTTCTGCAGTAGACTGGTTACCAGCCAAGCCTGCAGAATCCAATCTGCCCTGTTATTTAACCCATAACTGGAGAGAAGCGACGGCTTAATAATTTTCCCAAGGGAATGCAAAGAATTCAACTGGAATTCGTAAATGAATGCAAGGAATTCAACTGGAATTCGAATTAGGCTCCCGATTTTTCGTTCCGAGCCGATATCCACTGCACCACAAAGCACATATAGTATTCAGAGGAAACATATATATATATCCGCAGACAGATCTGCCCCGCTGCACCACAGCCCACCAGCACGGTCAGACTCCGATTGTTTTTAACCCAGGATTGAAACCCGACCGAATCGGTGTCAGTTGGTGACTCCACCTCCGCGCTATGGGCGCTTGGTGGAAGGAGGCAGACTTTTTAGCGTGTATATTATCATTATACACGCCTAATAGCTGAGAGTGTTCTAATTCATTGCTCAATGAACCATGCCTAGATGCCAGAGTAGCTACTGTTTTTCAAAGTCTACCATTCTTCCAGAGTGCTCAATCCGGGTGTGAGAGCGTAAATAGTCATCCGCAGACAGATCTGCCCCGCTGCACCAATACCCACCAGCACGGTCAGACTCCGATTGCTATTTAACCCAGGATTGAAGCCAGACCGATATATATATATAGTGTATCGAGGCAGCAAATAATTTTCTAGACATATACTGTTAAATATAAGAGACAATGAATGTCTATTATGTTTAATCATGAGCCGTTCTAAACATCGTATTTTGGCTTTAATTTCAGTTGAAAATAAAGACAAAAATTCTCCAACATTTGGATATTTTTTTATTAATTTGCTTCTAAGCAAATCACATTTAAATCCGGACATAACACGTTACATTGCATTTGAATACATGGTTTTGTTGTCATTTCGCGCTATCACGCGGCGTGACGTCATAGAACCGCATTGCAAAATTGAGAACTGCGTTTGTTATTTTTGGTAACTATTGCCGTTGCCAAGCGGAGTTTTATGTCAACACAAAATAAAATCGTCGGTGATGGTGGATGTTATTGTATTACCATCTAAATAACCTCTCTGAAGATGGCTCATGTGAGTCAAAATCTTAGAAGCAAATTAATAAAAAAATTAACCAAATGCTGGAGAATTTTTGTCTTCATTTTCAACTGAAATTAAAGCCAAAATACGATGTTTAGAACGGCTCATGATTAAACATAATAGACATTCATTGTCTCTTATATTTAACAGTATATGTTTAGAAAAAAAATTTATATATATATATATATATATATATATATATATATATATATATGCATAAATATCAATTGAATTATGTATGATGGTGCCTAAGTGTCTTCTCGAGGAGTTCTACTTAAAAAATCGGCAGGAAGTGCTTGTCAGTCACTTTGGAAAAAAAAAGGCTAAACACATGGTTGAACAACAAATATTTTATACATCAGAACAGCTTTACACCATCTTCTATCCACGCCATTTTGACCAAATTTCTACTTTTGAATTTTTACACTTATTCCAAATGGAAATTGTTTAATTCTCCCGTATATTTCTTTCAGATTATTGTTTTCGTTCGTTTTGTTTCTAACATATTTCGGTTAATATATTTTACGTTTTTATTATTATAAAATAATAATTTTTTATTATTGTTTAAAATAAATTATTACTCAGGGTGCGATGTGTAAATTGTCGCCATTTTATATTTTTAATTTTGTGGATGTACGTTGTTTTTTTATTTTCTCGAGTGTACAAGGTTTGTAGTAGAGTAGTAGGATCAGTTGAGCACCTGCTGTGAGAAAAAAGCACTATGACGCAATTCACTACGCCAGAAATTTGGTAAAAGTATGCTGTACTGCTTGGCATTCGCGCCGGAAGCGTCAATACGAAGATTTCTGAGTGTTTGGGTGTCAATTTAAGGACAGTACAGAAAGATTTGAATGATATATGCAGTCAACATCTTGGTGTTTTACGTAATCACTAGTGATGCCGAAAGTAAGCCTTCATTCATCTTCCCACGGGGCCTCAGACTCAACAGTGAGGCCTACATTAAGTGCTCAAGAGGGTGGCTGCTAGAAAACCCCACGTCAGACAACAGGATTCTGCACCCTGCCACACAAGGAAGAGAACCCAATCATGCCTGTCAGGTAATTTCTGCAACATCACCCCTTACATCTGCCCACCTAACTCCCCAGACTACAATCTCCTTGATTATTATATGTAAAGCGAAGTTGAACGAGACACCAACAAAACTCCTTGTAACACCAAAAATGAACTGAAGGCAAGAATTATGGCAACATTCACCAATTTAAACAAGAAGAACGTCCAGAAGGGTTGCAGGCGATTCTGAAATCGTCTGGAGGCCGTGGTTGAAGCCAATAGCGATTTATTGAATAAATTTACTCTTTAGCATTTCAATATATTTTTGTGTAATTTTTGTTAAATATATCTTTTAAAATAAGATATCAGTGTTATTGTCATTTTTGCGTAATTTTGACAACAATTAATCCACCGTATCCTGTACATGGTTAAAATAAATTAAGACATGATTCGTTGTTAGAAAGTTTATTATGACAAAAAAAAAAGCATTTTATGATTAAATTTTGATCTCGTAACAATATCTTCCTTTATCCTCACAAATATTTGGCATTCGTTACAAAAGTTTCTCAATTTATCAGTCAGTTAATTGTCATGCGTTTGGGCGATCATGTCTTTTTTTATCTATGACTGACAACGCAGAAGTGTGCAAATTAATTAAAACAACTGCTTTACACTATTTACATTATTCGGACTATTGTCCTCATCGTTGTTGCCATTTGTACGACGTTTCGATCGTTGTACGCTCTGACCTTCTTCAGATGTTAGGAATTTTGAACTGGGGTATATCATTCCCATTCCTTGTGCGAATGAGTTGTCTCCTTCTAACCGAACCCTCTAAGTTACTTGTTCACTACTCCTGTAGCCTGGTATTAAACTCACAATTCTTTTGGTCATGTGTCTTGCTATTCAACCCATCTCTGGACGGAGAAGAGATGGATTAATATCTTTCCCATGGTTATTTGTGCGAAACGAATTCGACTGGAATTCGAACTCGGCTCTCCGATTTCTCATTCCGAAAGTTTCATAACTGTTTTCGTTCTTTTATCAATGACTCTAAGAGCTTTTTATCAATTTTTTTAAAATTTTCTTCATTTGTTATTTTGTTCCATTACTTTTTACCATCCGTTATCTAACTTCATCTAACTTCATCCTCTCATAACTTTGTATCCTTCTCAAAAAAGAACTATTCCAACAGAATTTTGCAGTCTTCCAAAGATAAACAGAAATACTATTCATTAATGTGTAACGGATAAGAAATTAATTAAAATCAACGCCCTTCTTCTTCACTTTTATAAAAAAATTCACAATGACGTGTGAAATCCTGGTTTTTCCCAAATAGAAAAAGGATTAACCATGTGCTTAACGAAAATGTCGAAACCAGATTTCGCAAGTAGGTGTTAAATTGATTTTTGACCAATGACCGACTTGCAACACGTGAGGACTTCGCGAGCAAGTGCGAAAATCTGAATACTATACAAGGCCCCGGTCAACGTCAATCACGGAGAGACAGATGGAAGCAGCGAGAAAGACAATACTAAAATGTAACTTTAACTTCAAATCGACCCGGAGATAAGGTCAGGACGCACCTTGTTCTCTTTCTCCTTTATCCCTTTCAACAATTACTACTATGAACATTTCTACGAATTCTTGATACCCTAACTTTCTCAATGAACATTAATTTCTACGAATTCTTGTTATTCCTTCTTTTATCAAATTTTTATTTTAACATTCAAAATGTATATTTCATTATTCCACTCTTCTATACTAATCCACACACTCCAATTGACAACCAACCTTCTGATGATAATTCTGCATAAAACTTGTAAGCTGTAGAGAGTTCGGTTAAGTATGACACAAGGCCGAATCAAAGAAACATTAACTATCTCCCTACGCTACAAAGGAAACTCTCTAAAAACCGAAATAAATTATAATTTGAAGGTACAGCGCTTGATAAATCGGGTGGATAAGTAAAAACTTCAAAGCCAAGCTGTTAGTCATCTTTGATGACAAAAGAAATATTCTGTCTAATGTAGCATTGCTCTGGTGGAGTCTTACGTCTTTTCTCGTAACTAATTCTGAACATCTTTCATAATTTGCTGTCTTTATTTGATCTAACTAGTTCGAAATAAAAAAAATAAACAGTTGACATTTCTGTGATACATAATGGGGAAAGAGGGTTTGGGGAATTTAACACTCACATGTTCTGCAGAAAGCAAGAGAAGCGCAGGGAAACAATGAGAAAGCTATTTAACGAGTTTGTGTAAACAGATGTAAGAACAAGGGACAGAGAGAGATGGCAAAGTGTTAAAACTTACTCAGAGCAACAAGAAAAGTTAAAATGTGGAAAGATGTGATCGTCTAACAGGGCGCATAAAAAAAGAAGACTAGTTCAAATTTTTTCGTCCTCTGCAAGACGCTTATAGTCGATGCTTCACTTTTAATCTATTATATAAAGTACCAACTTTTTGTATATATATATATATATATATATATATATATATATATATAAACTTATTTATAAATGGAACTTTGTCTCTGTGTGTGTGCGTGTGTGTGTGTGCGTGCGTGTGTGTGTCCGTTACCTATAGACTCCGAAACGGCTGAAACGATTTTCTTGAAAATTTACACAGTTGTACTATAAGCGTTTGCGAGTGTTCTTAGCTAGATTTTGTGTCGAGGTACCCTCGATAAATATCGAAAATCGATAATAGAAAAAATCGGGTTATAGAAGGAGTGGTCCGATTTTAATCAAATTTGATACACTCATAGACAAAGACATAAGAAACGATATTCAGAGGTTACAAGGTTGCAGTTCTTACAATAGTGCAGAAAATCGATAATATATATATAAGGCAAGATGTTTGTATGTGTGTGTCTGTTTATCTGCCTGTATGTCTGTATTTTTTCAGCCCTTTTATTTTAGTTTTTGCTTCGGGTTTGGCTCTAAGTAGGTATAATTGTAGTTCTTAGTTTCAGCCATGATGTCATTTACTCAGACGACTTATTTAGCCTTCAAAATTCAGTTTACGACGAAAACAAAATTTGACTTACAACCATTCATTTTTCTTTCAGTCTACGGTTTCGCTTTAACTGGAAACAACTATTGCTTTTTAGTCTTTCGTGCCAACGTCCAAAGAGTCTGAGCTCCAGGACCATGGATTAGTTTTAAAGCTTTCATTACACCCGAGCAACGCCGGGCTATACTGCTAGCATATATACATAAGAAAAATTAAGGCAGACACATTATTTCATGGTAAATCGGAGGTATAGGCCTATTTCAGGCGAACCATCATCAGCTTCCGTCTTTATTTTACAAAGGATTCGTGTGAAATCCTTTGTAAAAATGAAATAATGTGTCTGCCTTAATTTTTCTTATATTTGCTCTATATGTATCTATATACACATATATACAGAGCTCTCTTAGAGAGTTATCCTACCACTGTATGTACAGGATACTCCTTTGAATTCTTCTATACCCACACTGCATGCTGATATATATATATATATATATATATATATATATATATATATATATATATATAAGAATCCTCGCTTAGTTAATCGTAGATCCAAATGGGAAGAATACAGGGTAAGAAGTTTGTGTTGTGCGAATCTTCTAAGAACGGATTGGTCGCTATAAAAATCATTATTTTAGATTCCGACTTCTACCTCGGATCAAACAGCATAGTGAATGAGTAACTATCTTAGCCACAAGGTAGTTCCTCTGAATTTCTTTTAGCATGGATGGTAATCAACAAATGTATCTTGTGAGGTTCTAACCAAACTGTCTTTCAGAAATGCTTCCTATCACTCTACGACAGGCACCTTTTCTTTTTCTGTGTTTACCTTATCTTAGTTTGATACAAGGCTACGTACGTGGGTCACCCTGTGAGAATCGAAATCAATACACTTAATCTGTGTGTGTGTGTGTGTGTGTGTGTGTGTGTGTGTGTGTGTGTGTGCGTTTAAAGGGATCTTATCGTGCAGCCTTGTTACCATACTGGCATCATCTGTTGAATTTTTGAAGGCGGAATAATCCAATGATTCGCCTAATTTCCCACCAACAAGTCATGAGGTACTCAGGGGTGAAACACACACACACACACACACACACACACACAAAAAACGAAACAAGCAGAAACCAAGGCCATCATATTAACCTCTCTACTTAAATGTAGATATGAGGTGAGAAAACAAGATCGACAGGTGCTCAAAGCGCCTAAAGAAAGCGGGGGCTGTTCGACCCTCCTTTGAAACATTGTCAACAATAATAGTGTTTTAATAGTATTTGCATAAGAAGCATGACAACCCCAAAAACACGTTTTCCATTTTTACTGCTTTTTTTTCTTTCGTTCCTTTTTTTTTCTTTTATTCTTTTATTCCTTTCTTTTTTTCTTTTGCTGTCTATTTTTGTCTGTATATTTATTTACTCTTAGCGAGATGTAATTATTAGACGAGTCAGGCCTTTTATTGTCTTTTTGTTTCTTTGGTAAATCACAACAGACGTAGTTGCGAACAAAAAAAATAGTTAGAAACATGTGTTCTTGGGAAAACACCATTTTTTCCTTGCTTTTACAAATGAACCATTTCACTCAAATCTTAAATCATTACAAGAACTACCACCCATATTTACTATTTTCACACCTGCCTCATCTGGTGGGCATTCTTGGAATCAAGGGACAGCAAGTTACACAATTTCTCAGTGTTCTTGTCGATCTTTTCTCTGTTATGATTAGGCATTACTTTTTTTATACTATAATTTGCCCAATCCGAAGCTCTAGATCTACTCAAGGTAGATGATATGATAAATAAGGCGAGAAATATGCATGACTGAAAAGGTGGTTGGGACTTAGATTATAAGAATAAGGGTCATAGTTAAATAATATCAACTTAATACATATTCCGATATTTACAGAATTAATCCAGTTTTCCATTTTTTTAAAGCTTAAAGCACTGTTGAATCGGTTGCATTCATTACCTGGCATTTTTTATGTGTTTATGATAATAAACTCTTATCTTCTATCTTGGATAAGATAATATATTCGAATATTAAAGACTCAAATAATTTTACTTCGATTTGAGTTTTAGAAACGGATATTTTCCCGATCTTTTCACTCTTTTCTTTTTTTCTTTTTTTCAATCGGAGTAGATAGATTAAACTATCGCCCGGTTCACACTCCACCCACGTCTTTTGAACAGGTGAAGAGGCTCATCCCTTGTTTCCTGTTTAGGATGTGTTTCCCGGCTTTCTTTTTTTTCCCCAATCTTTCACTTTTTTTCTTTTCTCTTTTTTTTTATGTTCTCAATTGGAGTAGATAGACTTAACTATCGCCCGGTTCACACTCCACCCATGTCTTTTGAACAGGTGAAGAGGCTCATCCCTTGTTTCCTGTTTAGGATGTGGTTCCCGGCTTTCTTTTTTTTCTCTCTCTCTTTTTTTTTTTGTTCTTAATTGGAGTAGATAGACTTAACTATTGCCCGGTTCACACTCCAACCACGTCTTTTAAACAGGTGAAGAGGCTCATCCCTTGTTTCCTGTTTAGGATGTGGTTCCCGGCTTTCTCTTTTCCAATCATTTTACTCTTAAGTAGCCCCATGCCCCTCAGTGGCGTCACCGCCTTGCTTGGGGCGATATGATTAATATATATATATATATATATATATATATATATATTTAATTACAATAAGGCAGCACTAATTATTACACACTAAACATACGAAAAAACAATGCTAAACTAACAGTAACTTAAATCGTCGAATAACTCAAAGAGGACTACCTCGTATATTAAATAATGGGGAAGAAAAAAAACAAACAAACCGCGCACAAGAACATTATGTCTAGTGCACGTTTGAAAGAAAAAAAAAACATGACGAAATCTTAACAGTAAAGAGCTCTATACGAAAGTACGAAAGTAGAGCAAATAATACAGTACACTAAATCTAAAATTGAGCCACCACCGACCGCGGTATCACACAACGGATCGTCGGTCGGTAGTGGCTCAAATTTAGATTTAGTAGACTATATATATATATATATATATATATATATATATATATATATATAGAATGCGATGGATAAATTGTCGACATTTTACATATGTTTTTTTTAATTTTGCGTAAATACGTTGTTTGTTTTTTTCCGTCTGCATATGTACTAGGGTCAGTTGGCACCGTCAGTTAAACAAATTTGGAAACAGCATGCTGTACAGAGTTCGCACCAAAAGCACTAATAAGAAAATTTCAGAGTGTTTGGGCGTCAATGTGAGAGCAGTGCAAAAGATTCGGAAAGAGTTGGATGAGTATAATGGCGATTACGTAATGTTTGAAGTAATCACTGGTGATGGCGACCTTATGCCTCTGTTCATCTTATCACAAGGCCTTAGTCAATACAGAGACCTGCATTAAAAGCCTTAAAGAGGTAGTGCTGTCCTGGGTCAAGAAAGTGGCTACTGGAATACCCTGTGTCTGATAACTGGACTCTGCACTATGCCACACAAGCAAGAGAACCAAATTATGGCTGTCAGACAATTCCTGCAACAATATCACCCCTTACATTCCCCAGACTTCAATCCACTTGATTATTATGTCTGGGGTACAGTTAATCGGAAATACAAATCGGGGTGCCGAGTTCGAATTCCAGTTGAATTTTTTACATTCACTTACGCGCAAATACCCTTGGAAAAGGTAATTAATCTGTCTCTTCTCTCCGTTATAGGTTTAATAACAGAACAGATTGGGCTCTATGGTCTTGGCTGGCAACCAGTCTGCCAGAGAAAATAATGGCAACCTACTGCAAAATAATCTTCTACCCAGTCAGTCATGTCTCTTTGGAGACATGATCGCCCAAAGCGTGTATTACGTATGGCACTTAACTGACTAACTGACAGTTATGGGAGAGACCGACAAAACTGACTGACTGAAAATGGTGGCCCGAAAAATATAATAATAGCGGAAAAACGTTTAACATTCTAATTCATCCAATTATAGTGATTTTTGCCACGATACTAAATTCTACTACTATTATGGATACCACTCTAACCGTCATATTACACATTTTTCTCAGTTTTAAAACGAAGTCCTGTTATTTTTGTCGCAATTACTTCTTATTTCATCTTCATTTTGAGTTCATCTCTCATAGCCATGTACACGATGTGTACAACCTATTGCCTTCATATATTATAGTGTTTTCAGTTTAATTTTACCTCTATACATGTGAGACACTTTCTGGATTATCTGGTATTTTATCTTTGATAATCAGTTCACCCTAAGCAAGACAATAATGCCACTAAGACACAAGAAGTTACTGGGACAGGAAGAGAAAGAGAAGACTTTAGAAAAAACCAGAAATCCAATCTTTAGAGGGAAACAATGGATAAAGCTTTACTTCAAAGATTACTAGGTTTGTCACACGTTGCTTTCCTGCAGTGAATTTACAGCCTGGTTTTTAACATTAGGAAGGTCTTTCCTTCCATTAACAAGGATTTTAACAAGGTGTTCTTTTATCTTGTAAAAGTTTTATCGTTATTCTTTTAAGCGCCAATGTAAGTTTGGTTGCATTGAACGCACTTGTATACATGTTCCATTTGGAGTTGGAAATGGTCAATTGGTTCACGTTGACACGTACTCAAATGATTTCGGATTAAACAATTAGCCAATCTCTCAGTGATGATTCTGTTTATTCTAACGCTTTCTCAAAGGTCGGTTTCGAAATTCTTCGCCTTTCAAGGTTGTCACCTCATTTGAAAATAAATGAATTAATGCAAAAACGATGAAGTGGTTCGTGAAATCAATGACTATAGCCATGGTTTTTCTGCTGTATCAGTAGAAGTAGCAGGAATTAAAATCAAAATCGGTTACCAAACATTCCAAGATACTTTCATGACTTTCAACTAATGGTTGTTATTTGAGTTTTGCTCAGAAAAATTTATGCACCACAAAAAGTATGTAACATCATTCAAGATAATAATTATTATGTAAGTCAGTGTATGTTTTTAATCGTTCCACCCCCAAGAAAGGCAATAAAGCTACTAAGGTGTAAAGGATTACTGGGTGTTAAAGAATATGAGAAAAACCTTATTAAAGGAAGTGAGCAATAAAAGAACAAGAATTAAAAATGCAGACGATAATAACTGACATTACATTTAAAACTTTGAAAATCAAAATTCACTAGAAGGCTAGAAGCCGAGAGAGAGTTCCACAAGCGAGAAGTGCGAGAGAAAAAAAATGTTAACCAATGAACATATGGTTACATCTAGCCATTTCAACGGTAAAATGATAATACCTAGCCACTAAACTATTACAGTAATTAAATTAAGTCTAGGTACTATAGAGGAAATTTCATCAAAACAATTGCCATGAAAGTACTTATAGAAAAGACACAGGAGATCTATGTCATGACGATGGGAAAGTGACTGAAACCAAGATGGTGGTGGTGATAAAGAAGAAGAAGGGTGTAGGCAAGGATATTAACAAAATGCCCAGAGAATAAAAAAAAACTACATTAAGTGGAACTGCGCATCTACTTAAGAGAGTATGATCAATTTAAAGAAAACCTTTAACATCATAATTTGTGCAAAAATGCAATCTATGGTAACCTCAACATGAAAAGACTATGATAGATAGATATTGCTAGGAATTAGATAGATAGATAGATAGATAGATAGATAGATAGATAGATAGATAGATATTGCAAAGAATCAGATATACGAGGGTCATTCAATAAATAAGGTGAATGTTTTGGTATAAGGACTTCTAATACAGATAGAGGCTTACCTTTTTAATTTTTTTTTCCTTTACTTCTTTTCAAAGGGATTTAATTTTTTTTTTTTTTTTTTTTTTTTTTCAGATTGAAAAAAACTTTGTGGGTTTTGGAGATTAACAAAGATGGAAGGTCAAGAAGCATGCTCCAGGATTGAACAGAGGTCAGTTGTCAAGTATTTGGTTACTGAAGGGTGCAAACCAATTGAAATTCATAGGAGAATGTCAACTGTGTATGGTACCACATGTTTCAGAAAAAAAAATGTCTACAAGTGGGCTAAATTGTTTAAGGAAGGACGGAGCAGTGTTGAGAATGAAGACAGGCTTGGGAGGCCTACAGAAGTGAGGTCTACTGAGGTGATCGAATCAATGACCTCATTCAGTCTGACAGAAGGGTGACAGTGGATGACATTGCAAGGACTTTGAGCCTATCTGTTGGGACAGTACACAAAATTGTCCATGATGACCATCAAGACAACGCAGGGCCTCACACAGCAGCCCAGACGGTGAGGTCATCAACGAGCTGGGCTGGGAACCGCTTCCTCATCTACTTACAGCCCAAACCTTGCCCCTTCAGACTTTCGCCTGTTTGATCCCTTGAAAGCGTTCACGAGAAACATTTTGAAGTTTGAATGTGTCGACGAAGTCAAAAGTGCTGTGAGCGATTGGCTGAGACATCAGTTCAAAGATTTGTACTCTGAGGGAATACAGAAGCTTGTGCACAGATGAGAAAAGTGTGTGACACTGCTGGGAGACTACTTTGAAAAATAAAAAAAGTAAGCTTCTATCTGTATTAGAAGTCCTTATACCGAAAAACTCACTTTATTTATTGAATGACCCTCTTATAGTTACTTTTCTAAGCGCCGCTTAGATGTGGCACAAGGCGTAAGTATGGAGTTACCCAGTGAAGATCGAACACTACTTAGTTGTAAAAAGCCCTAGTAAGACAGGCTTGCTAACCATTACACCACGCATAGATAGATAGATAGATAGATAGATAGATAGATAGATAGATAGATAGATAGATAGATAGATAGATAGATAGATAGATAGTGACTGAAGCGACAGTATGAAATTTTCGTCGATGAAATCATCTAGTCCATATATTATAACTTTTGTGGGATTCTTATGACGTGGAAAAATCACTTCTTATCGAGAATCCAAAAATGGTTCATGTGTAACCGCATTCTTGTCAGGCTCAGGTATGACTCACTGCAACCTGCCTGCAGGAAGTTCTGCAACAGCCGTTGCATCTAAGAAATGCCGAGAAGCCACTTCGCCCAGAAGACCAGACAAGAGTGAGGCGGAAGGTCAGGCCAGTAATCGATAAATGTTCAGCTGTGATATTTTCTCAACAAGACAAGACTTCAGATAATATTGGTTTCTGCTGTTGGCAATTTCAATGTCGTTAAATTATGCTTGTGTGTAAACACCAAATATAGGTAGGAGATTCGTATGGACAAATGTTCTAACAGAAAGTTCTGTTAGTAATTATGCTACGGTAATTTATACAATCAAATCTTGAAATTCTGAAATTAATTAGTAAGAGAAAATATTAATTAACGACTAATAGTTACATTTACATTATGTATGTGTCTACGTGTGTATGTGTGTGGGGGGATATCTTTACGATGTATCATAATTATCTGTTTTTTCCGGACATTTGGGATGAATTCATTATCAGAACCAACGTAGCAATCATTTAATGTATCTTCCTGACAAATTTTAATTAAGTCAATTTTTAGTATATCTAGTTGTTTTTTGATAGCTTCTCGCCTATTAGTAACTAGCAGTATAGCCCGGCGTCGCTCGGGTGTAAAGAACGCTTTAAAACTAATCCATGGCCCTGGAGCTCAGACTCTTTGGACGTTGGCACAAAAGACTAAAACGCAATAGTTGTTTCCAGTTAAAGCGAAACCGTAGACTGAAAGAAAAATGAATGGATGTAAGTCAAATTTTGATTTCCTGGTATCGATACCAAATAAGATTTTTCGTTGTAAACTGAATTTTGAAGACTAAATAAGTCGTCTGAGTAAATGGTATCATGGCTGAGACTAAGAACTACAATTATACCTACTTAGAGCCAAACCCGAAGCAAAAACTAAAACAAAAGGCTGAAAAATACAAACATACAGGCAGATAAACAGACACACACACAAACATCTTGCCTTATATATATATATATATATATATATTATCGATTTTCTGCACTATTGTAAGAACGGCAACCTTGAAACTTCTGAATATCGTTTCTTATGTCTTTGTCTATGAGTGTATCAAATTTGATTAAAATCTAACCACTCCTTCTATAACCCGATTTTTTTATTATCAATTTTCGATATTTATCGGGGGTACCTCGACACAAAACTTAGCTAAGAACACTCGCAGACGCTTATAGTACAACTGTGTAAATTTTCAAGAAAATTGGTTCAGCCGTTTCGGAGTCTATAGGTAACGGACACACACACACAGACACACACACACACAAAGTTCCATTTATAAATAAGTTTAGATTACTCACTAAGCGAGCAAAGGACTGGAGTTCGGGAGGTTTTCAATCACATCAAGAAGATCATTATTTTTGTCGTTCTCCTCAAGGGAGGAGAGAAGGAAAATTCCCGATTTCTGAGAAAAAAACACTTGATCATTTACATGGGTTAAATAATAGAACAGATTGGATTCTATAGCCTTGGCTGGCAACCGGTCTACCGCAGAAAGCAATGGCAACCTACTGCGGGATAATCTTCTACCCAGTCAGTCATGTCTATTTCGAGACATGATCGTCCAAAGTGTTTATCACGTACGGCAATCAACTGACTGACTTTTATTGCAACTACTTTGTCTATTTGAAATTCAAATGTACTTATAAAATCTGCGATATCCAATATAAAAATGACGCTGAAACTTGGTTTTTTGTTGTTTCGAATGACGTCTGCTGTCCAGTGCGTCACATAGTTGTCTACGCATCACGTGACAGAAAACATCCTCGCCAATTTGAAGTAACATTTGGCTTACTCCTCCCAAAATCAACATCTAAGGAATGTGTTCCAAAAATCTTAATCGGAAAGACTTCTTGTCCATTGCTGCACAGTTATTTTCTCAAAGTTGTGCTGTTTATTGTGACAAGTGGGAAGATGAATGCAGTTGTCAACATTTAAGATTTTTTTCTGAATGGATGGTCACCCAAATTGTTGATGTAACACATTCAATGAATAGCCAAAGATTTTCCGACTTTTACTTATTTGTCTCGTTAGCTGCGAGTTTAAGTTCTATATACTTACATATTTAACTTTAAATGACACTTTGTTATTTACTAAACTTAATTTAGTCTTACACAAGGTCAACAAGAATCGAAATCTTTGCAATAATAATGGTCATCCAGATTGGTTTGCTAACCAATCTCCACTGCCGTGTTCATCACACTTTTTCATTTCTTTCATGCCCTTTGAGATGAATATGGTGTTAAATGTGTTGATGTTATTGAATAGACAAGTGCTTTTTTTTGTTTTTTTGTTTTTTTTGTTTTTGTTTTTTGCTATTCAATACATTATTACATCTAATGAGATGTAGGAGATTGGCTTTTTTCATCAGGTAAATCGTTTCAGAGAACCGATTCGAAGAGAGAAATGCACATATATCCTTTTCAGTTAACAGATTTGCACGAAATTTGGATGTGATTCACCACATCACCGATAATCCTTGTTCACAACGGTAAGTGGATGGACTTTCTACGAATTTTCATTTGGGTATCATTTCGCTGCGGAACACCAAAACGGGGAGAGATTTCAGAAAGATCTTTGCACCGTTGAGTTATTCAAAAATTCTACAGTTCATCTTGTCAGTTGTCTGTAAGAGATCTCGGATTAATTCGTAGAAAGTATGATTGGCGTACCAAGTTCAAATTTCAACGGAGGCCGTTGCAGTCGCTCTCGCACAAATACTCTTAGGAAAAATATGAATCCATCGCTCCTTCTCTCAGTTATGGGTTAATAGTGCAGCCGACTGGATTATCTGTTTCTAACGGCAAAACAGACTTGGAGATGAAAAACTAAAAATTTAAAATTGGTTGGTTATGTGGCTAGCAACTCCATCTTCGAAAAAAATACTAACTATAGAAGCCACAACAGCAACTAGAGCGATGAAATTATGATTCGATCCCCACTGAGAATGCAAAGAGTTAACATAATATAATAAATTAAATTATTTATTTTGAAATGTTCTGGTTATTTTCATGTAAAGATTACAGATACTCACTTGAATGAAACAGACAATATACAAATTATTTTTCTTAGGGTTTATCAACTCTATTTGAATTATATAAAATCGAAATATTTTGGAGTGTAAAAATAATTATTATTTGAGAGTGAATTCTTGAGAATTTTTTTCCAGAATGACAATTATTTTTTCAGATACGATTCCTACTATTTGACCCATAGCTAGAAGGAGGAAATAGATTCATACTTACGTTTGTAAGTGAATGCAATGAACTTAACTGGAATCAGAAATTAGCTATCGTTTCTCATTTAGACCCGCGCATCGTATACTATAAGCATAAAATAATACGTGTAGGTGTACACGTATTATGTTATATTCACACATGCGTGTTATATTATTACATATATATATATATATATATATATATATATATATATATAATAATAATAATATATATATATATACATATACATAAAAATATTAAAAATATTATTATTATTATATGTAATAATATATATATATATATATACATATATAAAAATATTATATTATTACATATATGTAATACATATATATATATAAATATTATATTATTACATATATGTAATATATATATATATTACATATATGTAATAATATAATATTTATATATATATATATATATATATATTATTATTATTATATATATGTAATATATATATATATATATAAATATTACATTATTACACATATGCAATATATATATATATATATTACATATATGTAATAATATAATATTTATATATATATATTACATATATATAATAATATAATATTTAAATATATATCTATATAAATATTATATTATTACATACATGTAATATGTATATATATAAAAATATTATATTATTACATATATGTAATATATATATATACAAATATTATATTATTACATATATGTAATATATATATATATATATATATATATAAATATTATATTATTACATATATGTAATATATATATATTTAAATATTACATTATTACATATATGTAATATATATATATTACATATATGTAATAATATAATATACATATAATATGTATATACATGATGTGATGATTAAATTGTTACTATTTTATATTATAAATTTTGCACACGTGCGGTGTTTGCTTTTTATTTGTTGACTGCACAATATAGTAGGCTCAGTTGGGCACCGTCTGTGAGAAAAAATCACCATGACGCAATTCACTTCGCCAAAAATGTGTTAACGGCATGCTGTACTGCTTGGCATTCGCGCCGGAATCTCCAGTACGAACATTTCAGAGTGTTTGGATGTCTATCTGAAGACAGTGTAGTTGATTCGAAAGAGTTGGATGACATATCCAGTCAACATCATAGTGTTTGGAGTCATTACTAGGGATAGCGACGTTGTCGACCTCTCCTGGTGGTTGGTGAGAGGGGCTCTTGTACCAAGCGCTAGTGGTTTTCTTCTGCAAAGAAAAAAGCATTAACCTGAACATTTCCTGAAATACTTATGTAAATCTTTTAAATGTTTATAAAAAAAATAAAACAAGCGTTAATTTTCAAAGTTATCCTGTAAAAATATTAGATAAAGTAATCCGACGGCTCTTAATGGTTTTTATCAGTAACTTGACTGAAGTTGAACCTGGAAGTTTTAAAGCATTACATAAAACGTAATAGTTTCTTCCATGTTCGTGTACAAAAACATACACGAAAGAAATGTGACCTGGCTATTTCCCTCCTGCCAAAATTTGACGGAATAAGAATTTACAGATTTTAATGATTTCCACTGTTAGGTTAATCATTCCCTTTCCCTAATTAGTATACGCCGCTGTTAACGGCTACCGACTGACGCGACCAGTGGATAGTTTTTAAGTAGATGCTGTGAAAAGTGGATGCTCCCTTGTCATGTGGGAATAGCATAGACTTTTTCTTATGACTTACTGGAATTGTGAGTCAGGACAGGCCAGTTACGTGAAGAGATTTGGACGTGCCCAGGGCCAATTCCTTGATTGTATGTTCCTAAGACTCAAGTAATGAGGTCCATCGGTCCTAGTGCTGAGAAATGTTAAAAAGGAAGACATCTAAACTTATTTATAAATGGAACTTTGTCTGTGTGTGTGTGTGTGTGTGTGTGTGTGTGTGTGTGTGTGTGTGTGTGTCCGTTACCTACAGACTCCGAAACGTCTGAACCGATTTTCTTGAAAATTTACACAGTTGTACTATAAGCGTCTGCGACTGTTTTTAGCTAAGTTTTATATCGAGGTACCCCCGATAAATATCGAAAATCGATAATCGAAAAATCGGGTTATAGAATGAGTGGTCCGATTTTAATCAAATTTGATACACTCATACACAAAGACATAAGAAACGATATTCAGAAGTTTCAAGGTTGCAGTTCTTACAATAGTGCAGAAAATCGATAATATATATATATATATATATATATATATATAAGCTTTCATTACACCCGAGCAACACCAGGCTATACTGCTAGTTTTAAATATGTAAAAAAAAGATTAAACATGAAATAAACACCTTATTCAAATTAGATATAAACTAAATTTTTATTTCATTCTTGGATTGGATGCTCTCCTGATATGGATGCCCTGTCGCAATATCTGCCCCCTTCTGCACGCTTCTGAGACAGGCTTTTATAATATTCGTTAGCCTTCTTTTTTCAGGTACTGTGAGAAGGTATGTAACATATTTTCATACTTCGTCATCATGTTTCCTTTACGAATAAATTAATCTAATTTCTTCCGACTTCACACGAGTCATTCTTTATTTTTGTTTTTAATGTTGTAGTAAATACGGTAGGCACTAATGAAGCCGCTTAAATATACAGCCATTAAACATATTTCATTAATAAATATTAAACTACTGACAACGTTGAGAATATTTTCGACATCACGAATAGGGCTGTTTTTTTAATGCTCAGTTTTAGAGCTCCTACGTCAATATAATAAACAAAATGTGTTTTGATCGATACTTTCAAAAGTCAGTCACCAGATTCGAAACTGAAAACATCACAGTTGGCCGTGATGGGTACTGCTTGAATAAAAAAACGACTGAAAAAGAATCATTGCTATTTGTGCTAGATAAAAGAGGTTTATTCAAGATAAAAATGAATATATACATTATTTATATTGTTCGGACTGTTCCGAAGGCTAATTGGCCTGGCCAAGGATGCATTCCAAAAGCTAAGCAAAGTATTGAGAGACAGGAAAATTTCGCAAGAAACATAAAGAAAGTACTAGATTGCTATGTGATTTCTGTTCTTCAATATGTCAATGAATGCTGGACAATCTCCTCAAAGATGAAGGAAAGACTTGAAGCAACCGAAATGTTGTTCTACAGAAGGATGCTGAGAATATCATGGACTGAACATGTGAGTAACGATGCAGTTTTGGAGAAGATGTAAACAAAAATGAAACTAATACTTTACATCAGGAAAAGATAGCTAAAGTTCCTGAGATATATAATGAGGAAGAAGGGATTGGAGAATCTGATACAAAGACAGGGGAAAGCGGCGCGTAACATACTTGATGGGCTTAAGCAAATGAATGGCAGG
Source organism: Ascarosepion bandense (assembly GCA_037127315.1). Classification (NCBI taxonomy): domain Eukaryota; kingdom Metazoa; phylum Mollusca; class Cephalopoda; order Sepiida; family Sepiidae; genus Ascarosepion; species Ascarosepion bandense. The sequence continues at coordinate 2,526,298 of JBBBDQ010000740.1, read as the reverse complement.
GCAGGTTTGCGTAGGTAAGAAAACATGCTAAGAGCAATTAGGGATAGAGAGATGTGGAGGGGTCATGATCGCATACGTTTTGAAGGGACACGGCGCATAGAAGAAAAATTATTGGTATACCGAAAGATGTTTTCCAAAAGCTAAGCAAAATATTAAGAAACGGGAAAATTTTATTAGAAACAAAGAAAAGGGTGCTGAACTGTTATGTAGTATCATTGAATGTTAGATAATCTCTTCACAATTGAAGAAAGGTTCTGAAACAACAAAAATGTCTCTCTACAAAAGGATGCTAAAAATACCATGGGCAGATCATGTGAGCTAAGATGAAGTTTTAGAAAAAATTGAAACAAAAAAAACAATTGTGCTTAAGATCAGAAAGAGACAGTTGAAATTTTTCAAGCGCATAATGAGGAAAGGGGACTTGGAAAATGTGACACTCAAAGTACAGATTAAATGCGAATGGAACAGAGGAAAACAACGATTTATTAAGGGCTACAAAAGACAAGATATTGCGAGAGACATGATCGCCACTGTCCTGAAGGAACACGGGACATAAAAGAATTCTTCGGCACCGGATGATTGCTGACGTCAGAAAAGTAAAATTCTCAGTGACAGGAAAGTCATCAAGCGTTAGATAGAAAACATACTCTGATTGGATAAGTGCCGTTCCACTTGGATATTTAAGTAGCAGAGAAATAAGGTTGTAATTTGCAGGCTTCATTTCTAAATCTCACAACAAAATTAGTTAGAGAAGAAATTATATATATATGCCTGTGCGCGTTTGTGTGTGTGTGTTTGCGTGTGTGTGCCAAACAGATGTGCACATATGCGTATAGTTTTGAGTTTGTATTCAACAAGCTAACTTAATTTCCTCTGTCCCAGGAATATCTCGAATTCTTATCTAAATGTGGATTAAAATTGAAAATTGTATGATGCAATTCCTATCGGTTTTTCTTTTAATGCTGCATTATTTTTGTTTAAAATTATTTCAAATTAATTCATGCAGGCAGACGTATATATATATATATATATATATATATATATGTGTGTGTGTGTGTGTGTGTGTGTGTGTGTGAGTTTGTAACCCTGGGTTTCACGCTCTTGCGATCGTCAGACACACCCAAGACGCTCGCAAGAGCGTGAAACCCAGGGTTACAAACTCACACCTATCTATATGAATATGTCAGCTCTATCACTTGTATTGAACGCTTTTAAATAAATACCACGCATATATAATATATAAATAATATAATATATATAACAAACTGCATATATATATATATATATATATATATATATATATATATATATATATATATATGTGCAGTTTGTTACACACACACACACATATATATATATAGTACGGGCTAGATAATGGTCCTTTAGTTGTTTGACAACCAGTCAAAGAGACAGACAACTCTGAATTCAAAACCATATGTGTCCCTAGTAGGGCACATGCTTGAATAACTAAAGTCCGCTCAGCATTGTTGCAGTCAAACGTACGTATTGGCTTTTTGGGTGTGAAATCGGCGGGAACAAACAGGCATGCCGAGAAACGACCAGCCATGCAGAAAATAAGAAATCGCACCGATTTGCAGTGTACCTTTAAGTCGAAAGAGGGCTAATAATGACGATATATAGATGTGATTAAAAAATTGAGGAAGATTAACCACAGTTCTATCACTAGTGTAGTCAGATATACAAAGGCCTCATGTTTCCTTTCTAGCTTTTGCTCCCAGGCCTTCAAAATCAGCATTCCGAATACTATTGTTTTTGTCGTTATTTTAAGGCTGGAGTTGTACAATCGTCACGCCCTGTTACAGACATTTAGTGTCGATATCTATGTCCACACTATTTATGTTAAGCATTTTCCCCATAAATATCTTCTCCTCCTCCTCCTCCTCCTCCTCCTCCTCCTCCTTCTTCTTCTTTTTCTTCTTCTTCTTCTTCGTCTTCTTCTTCTTCTTCTTCTTCTTCTTCTTCTTCTTCTTCCATGTGCTGTATCCCTACAGGACATAGGCGCTCATGGCTTTCCACATCTCCCTATCTCTATTAGTTCATAGTATATTATAAAAACTACAAAACCTCATTCAGATATATACATTACACATGACAAGACCATAAAACAGTTCCTGGTATAAATTGATATTTGTATGATTTCATATTATAATTTTCAACATACCAATTTTAATGCAACCTTGATCTACTAATTTAGCAATGACTTCTGTTTATACAACTGAAAGCTTTTTGTCCTCAGATTTAATTATACTCACATCAGAGGATTATTTTCTGATGTTATTTGTCTCCAATTAAAATCTAAGATTACGCAATCATAAATCTGGTTATTCAAACAAGCTTTTAACCAAATAGGGATTTGCTTTCATTAAGAAATGCCTAAACTGTTGTTTAATAATCATTTTAAAGCTTCCCTAACCAGTCTTTGAAAAATATTTCTGAGAGTATCTTGACATTTTTTGTTTATACAACTGTGCTTCCATATAATTTCATGTGCTTGCCTTCCCTGTATTAAGAGTAAACTTGAATTATATCCAACACGAAGCAATGAAATATATTAAATTGTCTAAAGATACAGCTAAGGCTACTCTCATAGCGTTTTTATAAATAACGAGTAGAATAACGCACTACAGAAGGATTATGATGATACTATGGACCAAACAATAACGACTAAGTTATAGAGAGAATGGCAACAAAAAGAACGTTTATACAAGACAACATAAAGAGACAGTTAAATTTTTCGGACACATAATGAGGAAAGAGGGCTTGGAAAATCTGACACACACAAGACAGACTGGAGGCATGACGGACAGAGGAAAACAAGAAATAAACTACCTAGGGAACTTGAATAAAACGGATGGCTGAGCAAGGTTTAGGATAGATAAAAAAAAGAAAAGATTTATTAAAATCTACAAAGGACAAGAAATTATGGGAGACATTATCGCCTACGTCCTGAAGGAACACAGTATATAGAATATAAAGAATGGTAATATAAACTGTTTCCTTATAAGCAAACACTTGTCAATCATAGATCAAGTAGCCAGTGCCACCGTCGGTTGATATTAAAATATTTCTATTAAAATACTTTTTCGGGAAAATTAAGGATCTGAAATGTTATTGGTTCTTTCTTGCTTCAGTCACTTTTCCATCGTCATGACATAGCATGTTTTCATGGTAATTGTTCTGATGAGCTTTTTTTCTATGGTACCTAAATAGACTTTTTAAATTTAAGCGTACTACTAGATTGGCCGGATGTGCTTGTGGTGCAGTGGATATCGACTCGGACTACTGATCGATAATTATTGAATAGAGTAACGAAGAACTGAAGTTTCATCTTATCATTTCTGTATTATTTTGTTCAAAATATTATGGGTGGTATAGATACCTCCTTGATAGATATGCTTGATGTGGTTTATATAATTCCACCCTTTCCGTTTACATGGCTCAGTTAAATTGCATATTTTTCATTGACATGTTTTCATTACATTCCGCACATTCCGTTGACATGATTCAGTAAAAGGCCACATTTTCCATTGATATAGTTCAACTAAATTTCATATTTTCCTTTAACATAGCTCAATTAAATTTCCCACTACCTTATTTACAGGGCAATTTTAACGTTATTTGTTATTCTTTTATGGTTTTTTGTTAAAAAGAAAATATCAATAAAAATAAATAAAACCACGTTTCTTTAAATACTTATGAGTCAAACCCTATACAAAGTATTGCAAATGCGTATTTCCATATGAACAAAATTTGTGTGAATTAACTAAGATTGCAAGGAGTCGTCAAGATCTTTGAGCAGGAATGACCCAAATCAATTTCTTTCTTAAGTTAGGCTATCCAAACTCTCTGAGTGACTAAAAGCAAACTTTTAAAAGGATAGAAGATATTTTTTATGTAAAACTTTGATGCAGTTTTGTTTTTAAATATTCCAGAAATTTCACTTTCAGAAGCACCTAACATAACTAAATGCCTGCCTTGTTATGTTGATTGCAATAAAATATGTTGCATGCAAGCTTGAGCAAAATGTCTATTTGTTCAAAAGCTTATATGAAGTAATCTCTTTCTTGCATATATATATATATATATATATACAGACTCACCTTTTAATAATAATGTTCTTGCCTTGTTCATTATGTTCTGAGTTTGATCTTTATTGACTACTGATACCTCGTTAAAAGACTAAATTACGTTATATATATATATATATATATATATATATATATATATATATATATAGCCAATCATGTCTAGTCCGTGAATGGCGAAAATAATCCATGATCAACTTAATATCAAATATTAAGTTTTATATCTATGTAGTGAGCTTAATTGATGTTATCCAGTGCAATATGATATTTATAAAGGAAAACGCAAGACATCATTTAGATTGGTTATAAATTATAATTCATTTCTTTGAGGTAAGTTATCTCATTTCATCAGACCACACTATATTCGTTCCATTCGGTATAAATATTTCCCGGAATAAACATTTCTTTAAAATGAAATGAAAAATAAATAACATTATCTAGAACATAAGAGTTTGGCCTTATCTCGGTTGGAGATCATTAGACCAACGAGAAGAGTTCATTGTCCTGAATAGTGACCAAAAACTCAGTACACGCCTACTCACAAGCACATGAATACCTATATACATGTAACCCTACCTATTAACGTACACCTACTTATATGTTGTGGTGCAGTGGTTATCAATTCGGAACGAGAAATCGGGGAACCGAGTTCGAATTCCAGTTGAATTCCTTGCATTCACTTACGCGCAAATACCCTTCGAAAAGGTCATTAATCTGTCTCTTCTCTTCAGTTATAGGTTAAATAACAGAACAGATTGGGCTCTATAGCCTTGGCTGGCAACCAGTCTGCCAGAGAAACTAATGGCAACCTACTGCAAAATAATCTTCTACCCAGTCAGTCATGTCTCTTTGGAGACATGATCGCCCAAAGCGTGTATTACGTATAGCACTTAGTTGACTTATATCCATATAAGCATTTGATACTTCCACATATGTACACACAAATGCTTCTGTGCGTATACCTATATATACACACAAACACACATCCATCCATGTTCACATATAAATATTGTGCTCGTACACCCACATACATCTTTATGAAGACCAGATTTATACGCGTAGAATTAATAGTAACATATATTTACGCAACAAACCTCAAATATACTCAGAAAATACGCATATATTTGCATACTTCACACATACACACATACATACGTATATCCCCATACACAGATTTCCGTACCTATATATATGTGTACATACAAATGTGTCCATGTGTACACTTACTCATACATACATACATACATACATACATACATACATACAACTATTGTGTTAGCACACTCACATACCGTACCTATATATGTATAAATAGTACCAAATCCATATATATATATATATATATATATATATATATATATATATATATATTTACGTACTCACACCCTAATTGAGCACTCTGAAAGAATGGTAGATTTTTAAAAAAAAACAGTTGCCCCTCAAGCATTTACGTATCGTTCATTCAGTCATGAATTTGGACACTCTCCGCTACTGGCGTGTGTTTACATGGTATATCACACGCTAAAATTCTACCTCCTTCTACCGAGCACCCATAGCTCAGAGGTAGAATCGCCGACTGAAGTCAATTCGGTCGGGTTTCAATCCTGGCTAAAAGCAATCGGATGTCTAACCATACTTATGAGCTGTGATACAGCAAAACAGACCTGTCTGCAGATGACTATATATATATATATATATATATATATATATATATATATATATTATAATAATAATAACTACATAGACTCTGTAAGTATGCCGGCCGTAAATTTATACTAGAATAAACCTCCGAAAAAACCATTAACAAACAGAACCTAAATCCGTTACAATCCGGTGTACTAAGACGTCGGATAAATGGGGAGAAAAAAAAGAAACCCGCGGAACAAGAACAAAACATTCAATACTCCGCAGTAAAAAAAAAAACCCAAACGGAACCAAACACAAGTTTGAGCTAATCCTGTCTTTCCTATCAAATCGTGAAATGAAGATCATCCTGAACGGCCACTCGTCTAGATCCTTTCGTACTAACGAGGATGCTCCTCCGGTCTTCATCCTTAGTCCTACGCTTTTAAAAATTTTCATTAACGATCTTCCCGATAGCATCAGCTCTCAACTTGGTTTCTTCGCTGACGACACAACCAGTTACTTCTGCCTCGATTATAAGTCTGCTTCATTTGAAGTTTGCTTCATTTGTTCTTACCCCCACTTCTTGTGTTGGTATGGTTCCCCCTTACCTTAGTGTATATCTATTTATTGGCTTTAATCTTTAGTGTTTCAGCCTTTGCCCTGACGATCCGTAGTGTAAAACCGCGGTAGGTTTTGGCTCACTCTAGATTTTTGTATATATATATATATATATATATATATATATATATATATATATATATATATAGTAATAATAGCAATACCAACAGAACTAATTCTGTCAAAACTAGCAATAATTAAACTACAAATAAGATCGTCTTGAAACCCACCGGGAACTAACCCGAAGAGAAAAGCAGGGGAAGAAAAAAAGGAACAAACGAAATACCTGAACAAAATGTCAAGCATTCGTAAGAAAGAAAAAAAAAACAAAGACGAAAACCTTAACAATAAAGAGCTCAATACGAAAGCAGAGCACACAAAGCACTCAAAGCGAAAGTAGAGCAAACAAAATCGAAAATATAAGAGTGAGCCAATAACCTAACACGGTTTCGCTTAACAGCTCGTCAGGGAAAAAGAGCCAATTTTTCCCTGACGAGCTGTTAAGTGAAACCGTGTTAGGTTATTGGCTCACTCTTAGATTTTCGATTTTACATATATATATATATATATATATATATATATATATATGTAAGGGATAAAGCGTATATAAATATATAAAAGTCAACATTGAAGTCAATATCCAGCGGTGACAGGTCGTTTCATGCTAACGCATAGAACAAACTATCACCGCTTGATGTTGATACCCACTTTTATATATATATATATATATATATATATATATATATATTTTTATGCCCCGTCTTTGATTGTGAGCAATTTAACCCATAAATTAACATACCCCAAAACTATATCTATCTAAACTTATTTGATAAATGTTTGTTGAGAATCGGATAAAAATTGTAGATTTGTATAAAGGACATACAGACAGATAAATAGACACACACACAAACATCTTGCCTTTTATATATATATATATTACCGATTTACTGTACTATTGTAAGAACTGCAACCTTGAAACTTCTGAATATCGTTTCTGATGTTTTTGTCTGTGAGTGTATCAAATTTGATTAAAATTGGACCACTCCTTCTATAACCTGATTTTTCCTATTTCCGATTTTCGAAATTTATAGGGGGTACCTCGACACAAAACCTAGCTAAGAACACTCGCAGACGCTTATAGTACAACTGTGTAAATTTTCAAGAAAATCGGTTCAGCCGTTTCGGAGTCTATAGGTAACGGGGAGACACACACACACACACACAGACAAAGTTCCATTTATAAATACGTTCAGATAGATTCCGGAGAGAAATATTGTCTTGCACGACACAGTGAACCAACTTTCTAGCCGCCAACTTAGCAATAGATTTAATTTAGTCTTTCCACTTCATGTCAGCTGAGAACGTTTGCATGAGAAGGCGCAACGAGTCACTCTCTTGGATGTTAGCATCAGCCATGATTAGAGAAGGCAGAGAGGGGTCTCTCAGATGATAAATGGATAAAAGTTTAGTTTTGGAGTCATTTAAAGTGACAAACCATCTTTTACCCCAGTTAACGACGGTCTTGGGGGTCGTTTTGAACATCACCTACCATTTTGTCATTCTCGGACTGATCAGACTTATAATCGAGGCAGAGGTAACTGGTTGTGTCGTCAGCGAAGAAACCAAGTTGAGAGCTGATGCTATCGGGAAGATCGTTAATGAAAATTTTTAAAAGCGTAGGACTAAGGATGAAGACCGGAGGAGCATCCTCGTTAGTACGAATGGATCTAGACGAGTGGCCGTTCAGGATGATCTTCATTTCACGATTTGATAGAAAAGGCAGGATTAGCACAAAAATGTGTTGGAAGACAACGTAGCTTTTCAGCTTGTGGAGAAGATCTGTATGTCAGACCATGTGAAAGGCTTAAGAGATGTCTAATGCTATGAGTGTATCAAATTTGATTAAAATTGGACCACTCCTTCTATAACCTGATTTTTCCGATTTTCGAAATTTATAGGGGGTACCTCGACACAAAACCTAGCTAAGAACACTCGCAGACGCTTATAGTACAACTGTGTACATTTTCAAGAAAATCGGTTCAGCCGTTTCGGAGCCCGCGCTTCTTTTTTTTTTCTAGAGCATGATAGACTCAATTATCGTCAGTACATCAGCAGTTGACCTGAATAAACGAAAACCGTATTGCTTGCCTAAGAAAAAACCCTACAATGGGAGATGATGAACTAATTCAGCATTGATTAGTGACTAGGAGTTTCCGAAAAAGAGGTAAAAGGCTAATAGGCCGATAGTTGAAAGGGTCAGACGGCTTACCAAAGTTCTTAAAAACTGGAACAATAGATGATGACTTCCATCAGACAGGAAAGCAGGAGGCAATAATGCATTTATTATACAGATTAAAGAGAACATGTGCCAGTTCAAGAGCACACTTCTTGATGACTGTTACAGGAATAACGCCAGGTCCACATGCTTTGTTACTAGGATAGAGATGATAGAAGAAAACATGAAATTGGAGGAATAAAGACCTTGCACTTATTTAATACCCTATTACAGAGGTGCCAGTAATCACGAGAACCAAAGTTGTTAAAAGGTATGCGGTTCTTTATTATCTCGGCAAACAGGGACTTAGCTCTCTCAAGGGCTCGCTTATATCTATTACGTGCAGTAACGAATAGGTACTTGTTATGACGACGATTATCACCCTGGCATAAGTGGTTCCTATGTGCTATAGCGACCGAGAATCCTGTCGAGAACCATGGGGAGGACTGAGGTTTCATTTGTTATTTTCCAGGAGGGGTGAAAGCGCCCATGCCAGCTTTGACTCAAGAAGAAATTGACGCAATTTTCAATTGAGAGGTTGAAGATGTCAGTCCATGTCACGTCACGAAGAAAATTACGGCGTGAGTCCCAGTCAACATTCTGATAACGGAAAGAGGTCTTATGGATAGGGTGTTCCTGTTTAATAAATGATTGGAATGAAATATCAATAGCTACCACAAAATGATCAGAGGTATCAAGTGAGCAATACTGCGAAGCTTGTCAAAAGCTGAGAGAGGAAGTATAAAATAAATCAAGTAGAGAAGTCTATTATTTGGTTTTGCTGGGAAAACAAATATGGAAGTTCTCGATTTGAGTAAGAGATTGAATAATGGAAGAATTTGATGTTTGAATACCAACAACATCAGTAACTTTAGAATATTGAAGCCGAGTGTCATGGTGCGTATTAATATCGCCGAAAAGAAAGATGTTTGCAGATGGATGGAGAGAATATGCCTTTTCTATACTGTCAGCTACCATCTCTGATTTACTGCAGTCCTGTGAAGAGGAGGTGCGATAAAGGAAAAAGTGATAGCTAACAGAGTTTAGTAACGAAAGACAGACCTACACGAAGCAGTAGTCAGGGGCCTGAAGAGACAATTCCTTTGTCATCGGTAGATTATCCCGGGTGTATACACCAAGTTCGTTTATGTGAATGCTGGAATCCTTTCGGCAAAATGGGAGATATCCTGGAACCAAGAATTTATTGGCAACAACAGAAGAAGTCAACTTGGTTTCACAAATACCAAATATTTCAGACAGCTGTTCCAAGAGAAAGATTGGAACGGGTACCAGAAATATTGGAGAAAGAAAGGTTAAGGGGTATAAGTGTTTTTGTTTTGTTTTGTTTTGTTTTTTGTTTGTTTGTTTTTTATTTTTGCTAGTTTAATTGTATTTCATTTTGTTTTGATTTCCATTAAATTTGTTTTGAGTAGAAAGAAAAAATCGCAATAACTATCAATATCTGTTGTCAAAGGCAATATAAACCAGAGCGGAACTGAGAACATAGCATAATGTGGCCTCATGGTTGCGCACTGGAAATACATGCAGGGGTACTCAAGCGCGACGTGCCACTACAAATACCCTGATATTATGTGACTATTGATCAGAGCAGTTTCTCTAAGTGCTACCAAATAATTCGGGCTTCTAATAATCAGTCGGAAGTAGCAGTCATCAAACGGCCAACCCGGTACCCTCACAATGAAAAGTCACAGGTATTGGTTTGTCTGATCACTAAAGAGTTAAAACAGTTAAATCATTGTGGCACTGGTAGAAGAAAGAGTGAATCCGTAAACCGTAAACCATATCCTGATTCAGGGAAAAAGAGATGAATCTCTACTCCATTTTAATAGACATGGAAGGAGTGTGGTCCAGACGACAGGTGAGCCTATTTACACCAATAAATGTTTAAAAAAATAGCACGTAAAATGCGAAGTAATTAATGTTAAGCTATAACTTAGCATTAGTTCTGGTGTCTACTACCAATTATAAAAAGGGATGGTAAAACTTAATTCAATCTTGTCGCGTCAATTCCTAAATTGATAAGCAAATTAAAGTTGTGGGAAAGGAGCTGAAATAAAAAAAAGTTTGATAATTAATAATAATGAGAGAACAAAATGCACAACAGAAGGAGGATAGGTGAAAAACCAGAAACAAAAGCAACAAACAAAGCAAAAATTCAATTCAATTAAAAAAATAATACAAACATTTAAACATTTACAGCAACAAAATGGCACAAGGTACTCTAACTTACGGATACGGGAGTTTGTAAATGCTTCACTCTGACATTTAAATTTAACTTTTCTATAGACAGGGCAGGCGGACATATTTTCAATGGTGGTTTGATGAAAAATTAGGACAATTCTGAAATAAACCTCGGGTTACCACGGCCAAAATCTCTCACTTGAGATGGTTGATGGAAGAGGGAAAAAGGATCCAGGCCAAAGTCTCTCGCTTCGGACGGGTGGGGGGAGGTAAGGTATGGAGTGGAGGGTTCGGAATCACTCACTTGCTATTTGTGGGGAAGATGATACCATCTTAAATTCATATTCACCGCAACGTGTAAAAAGACGATATTTGCGGTGAATGTTCTTTCAATTGTGGTCTACCTTCACTTTTTCTTTTTTTTCTTTTTTTTTTTTTTTTTTTTGCGGGGCTCTCTACCAAGGAAGTCATTCACAAATGAATGCCAAATCTGAAATAATACGCACATTTATATTTATATACATAAAGAGATAGATTTAATTTAATTAAGCAAATTAAAATAGTTTAAACAGTTCTATAGTTACATGTGTATGTCGCCTAAAATGATAGGTTTCGGATTTAAATGTTCAGGATTTCCGATTACTCTTTCCTCCAAACCATTTCCCGTATTTAAACGAAAGATTAAGGTGTTTATTTACACCAGATATTGTATGAGGAATTCAGTTTCTCACACGCTCACGTAAAAAAAATAACTTAAATGTTAGTGAATATTTCGAAAGAGAAATTTATTTTTCCTGGAGATTGTCTCTTTTAAACGGTGCATTAAACATGGGAAAAATTTTTATTAGCAAGTTATTGCTGCTATGCAGTTTAAGAAAATGAAATACAACAATTACAAGAATTTAATATATGGAAGTAACAATGAGGTCAAAATACTTAAAATAAACAGCTGTTTTCAGGGGATTAATAGAGGTTTTCTGCTATACCCTAATGGTACTACTACACATATTATCTTTTATAATTGAGAAACTAACAAAAAAATTTTCTTTTCTTCATTTAGTAAATCACACACCCAACAAAACCTAAGAACTTGTTGCAACCTTTGTGAACAAGTTAACTAAGAGAAATAAAAGCCGACTTATTCTAAGAAAAGGTTTTTTATCTACGTCGCATCGAGACTGTCCACGCGGCTGAAGACGATTTTGCAGCTTTTTCTTTTGAATACGTTTATATTTTTTTTAAATATGTTGATTTTTCTATTGAATCTTTGCTTAGAGACAGCGAAAATTCATCTGTTCTTCCCCAGCTACAGGATAAACCGCAGAATAGACTGAGACCTTCATAGCAACAGATATACTCTTTTAATATATTTTATATATTTTTTATATTCTTTTTATATATTCTTTCTTAGAGAAAGCGTAAATTTATCTCCTCTTTCCCAGTTACAGGATAAACCACAGAACAGACTGAAACCTTTATGGCAACAATCTAAGAGAAGGAAAACCTAAAGAAAGCTAGAGAAACCATTCCACAGTTTTTCCCAAGAAGGCGTAGCAATTCACATACAATAAGGAGAAAGAATCTGTGGAGAGCCATAGTAGCCTACGTCCTGACGGAGCATTGTATTAAAACTTAAGTAAAATCAGGTTTGGACGCACGCACGCACACACACACACACACACACACACACACACACACACACATATATATATATATATATATATTCAAATAGCTGGCCGCTCGTATTCGAGGTTAACTGTCTACCAGAGCTAGCTGATTCCCATTGCAGACGCCTGTTCGGGTGCACTTGTGGTTGTTCAACACCCACAGAGCCCACCTGTGGTTTATACTCTAACTATGCTGAACGGACCTTAGTGACAGTTTCTGGGAGAGAGAGTTCGTTAATAGACTGTAGTTCACAATGCTCAAACCCTCGGCCACGCTGACTTGTGATTCGAGCTAGCACAATCATCGACGACTCCTCAAAGGAAGTCGTCTACCCAATTCTATTCGCAAGGCTTGAGTCTACCTGTAGTATGGTTTTCAGGCACTTTCCAAAGGTGCAGCACGCTTGGATCGCCTCCTCCAGACCGATAACATCAAGAAGTCACCTTCCTGACAAATCGGCTATGGTGAGATTCAAACACAAACTTCATGGTTAGAAAGAGAACGTTCTAATTACTTGGCTACACACCTATATATATATATATATATCCATACATATATGCACGTATTATTCTCATTACGAAGATAAGAAAGGATGTGGTCGGCATTCAACGACATGCTGAAGAAATTCAAAGATCTTATTCACCGATATTTTTTAATAGAGACAAAGATAAGACCTTTGGAAGACTTATGACAAAATTTAGTTGTTTTTGTAATAAAAACTCAATACACTTGTAACTTTGACCAAGAATTGTATATACTTACCTGCTTCCATACATTGTTTCACATTCTTTTGTCTTTCTCTATCTAAAATAAATGGTGATTTTTCTGTCTTAATATTTTTTGCAGACTATTTTCATAGAGTTTTTTTTTTCAAACTTTTTTCCAGGAAGGGTTCATATATACACGGTTGACCTAACCACGTCAAAAGTCCGACAGGGAGGTAATGTTATGATCTTTGGTGCAGAAAGCCTGGGAATAAAAAGCAAATGGATTTATTGTTTGTTTTGTTTCTTACGTTAAAAAGATTAACCCGGAAAAAAAATGAAGAAAATATATTTTAAAAAATAAAAACTTATTTAATAAAATAAACAGAGTTTATGAATAAATAAAAAAATATCTAATAAACAGCAAAATACAGATAGAAATCAACGAACGGATAAAGTGATAAGGGGGAAAGAACATGATTACACGACACCCTTTCTTATTTATGTATTTATTTATGGCCTTTGATAATTACTTTAAAAGGCCATAAAAAGAACCAAAGCTTTTTTATGAAACTTTTGTTTAATATATATATATATATATATATATATATATATATATATATATATATATATATATTACAAAACTTTTACGGCTCTTTATTTACCTATAAATCAGTCAGTCAATTAAGTGCTATACGTGATACACGCTTGTGCAATCTATGACTGATAGTAGGTTACCATTTCTTTCTAAAGTAGACCGGTTGCCAACCAAGGTTATAGAACCCAATTTATCCTGCTTTCAAGGCTATAGAACCCAATCTAACCTGCTATTCAAGGTTATAAAACCCAATTTGTCCTGCAATTAAAGGTTATAAAATCCAATTTGTCCTGCTATTCAAGGTTATAGAACCCCATTTGACATTTTTTCAAGGTTATAGAACCCTGTTTCTCCTGCTATTTAAATTTATAGAACCCAATTTGCTGCTATTCAAAATTATAGAACCCAATTTGTCCTGCTATTCAAGGTTATAGAAAACTATTTGTCCTGTTGTTCGAGGTTATGGAACCCTATTTGTTCTGCTATTTAAGGTTATAGAAACCTATTTGTTTTGCTATTCAAGGTTTTAGAACCCAATTTGTCCTGCTATTCAAGGTTACAGAACCCCATTTGTCCTGCTATTTAAGATTATAGAACCCTATTTGTCTTGCTATTCAAGGTTATAGAATCCAATTTGTCCTGCTATTCCAGGTAATAGAACCTTATTTGTCCATCTATTCCAGGTTATAGAACCCAATTTGTCCTGCTATTCAAGGTTATGGAACCCCATTTGTCCTGTTATTTAAAGTTATAGAACCCAATTTGCTATATGCGGGAGAAAAGATGGAATAATACTTTTCTCTAGGGTATTTTCGCGTAAGTGAATGCAACGGATTCAACAGGAATTTGCACTCGGCATAATTGCCTATTTAAAAATCTACAGAATATTTTTAGAAATTTCAAACGCCTACAACATGAACAGATCTCTTTAATTTGTTAAAAGAATATGGCTGGGAATTATACTTAATTCATAATAGATACTATAGGACAGCAGGCTCATTGCTAAGGAAGTGACCTTATCCTGTTGAAATGACGTGAACTACTTTTAACGTGGAAATTCTTACTTGCTGTCTTCCATTCTTCTTCTATGTGCCATGTCCCGTCAGAACGTAGGCGATCATGGCTTTCCACATCTCCCTATCTCTAGTAGCTTTCAGCACGCTTTCTCCTGTTACTCCACCCAAACTCCGCTCTGCCATCCACCTGCTCAGACCCTTCAAATATTGTATCCACTACTTTCCTCTGTCTCTCTTTCCTTCTATCTGACCTGTAAGTATCAGATTCTCCAAGACTTCCTTCCTCATCACATATTCCAAAAACTTTAGCTGTCTCTTCCTGATGCTCAGTATTAATTTCCTTTTTGTTTTGATCCTTTCTAAAACCTCATCATTGCTCACATGCTCGATCCATGATATTTGCAGCATCCACATTTCAGTTGCTCCAAGTTTTCCCTTCATCTTTGATGATATTGTGCAGTATTCACTGCCATACTGAATGACAGTCATCACATAGCAATCAAAAACTCTCTTCTTTGTTTCTAGCGAAATTTTCCTGTCGCTTAATACTCTGCTCAGCTTCTGGAATGCATCCTTGGCCATTCCAATTCGCCTTCGGATCTCAGTGTCGCACTTTCCGTCTTCCGTTAGAACACTTTCTAAGTACTTGAATTTTTGTACTTGCTTGATTTTAGTATCTCCAGCCTGTAATTAATATTTGAGGCTCCTTCGTTTGCTGATGACCATACATTAGGTTTTCTTGTAATTTATTTGTAGTCCTTTCTTTTGATTTTCTTCATCTGCATTTTTTAGGAGGTTTTGTATTTTTCTTTCCATGTCAGCTATCAGCACTATATAATCTGCGTATCTTATGTTGTTCAGATTCTGACCGCCAATGACGAATCCTGGCATAACTTCTAGGGTCCTCAGAATAGTCTCGCCGTACAAAAATAGATATGCTGAAAAGACATATCCTTATCTTTGTATATCTGCTCAATTTGTTTCCTGTCCGTATTCAGACGATTTAGTGCCAGTAGACGTTCTTGATTATTCTGATGTATTTGCCAAATAGGTTGACGTTGATGAGTATTTTTATCAATTCCTTGTGGCGTACTTTGTCAAACGCCTTGGCATAGTCTACAAAACACAGGTAAACTCCCTTTTTCATTTGTATAGCTCCTTCTGATAGCATCCTAAGCATAAATATGGCATTCCTTGTTCCAGTGTCCTTGACAAAACCGCACTGTTCTTGTCCTATTTCCGGTCTGATTCTGCTTCGCGCACTATGCATCAGGATTGGGACAATGAGTTACGTTATGTGGCTCATCAAACTGATTGTTCGGTGGAGTTCGCATTCGATTGCACCTGGCTTCTTAGGCAGAGCTATGAAAATTGCTTAGGTCGTCTGATATTACACCACAAAATTTTCTAAGGCTGTCGGCATCTCTACTACAATGCCGTCTGATTCAGCTGCTATGTTCCTATTCAGTTTGGCCATTGCAGCTTTCAATTCGGTTTTTAGTATTTCCGGTCCGTCATCATCTTTATTTACTATCAGTTGATCTCTCTTGTCGTGGAAAAGATCTTTTATATATTCTTCTCATCGCTGAAGTACTTCCTCTTTCTCTAATATGGTCGTTCCATCCTTGAATTTTAAACATCCTGTTGAGGAGCACTTTTTTTTTGTTCTGTCAGTTCCCTTATTATGCATTTCTCCTTTATTAGTCTTGCTCAATCTCTCTACTTCGGAACATTTGTTGTTGAGCCATTCCTCTTTAGACTGTCTGCACTTGGTCCTCATTTACTTTTGTAGTTTCTTGTATCCAGTTCCATGTCTTGTCATAGTTTTCTGTCTTCTTTGCATCATGTCAAGAATCTCATGTCATCCATTTGTTTTTTCTTCTGCGTCTGGTTTCCTCTGGAGCCATGATGTCTGTTGATGTCACTAGTGCTTCAATAAGTGTGTCTCATTTCGAATTTCCACTTCCCATTTGTTCTTCGTATTTGTTTCTCACAATGTCAGTGTATTTTTTCTACATGTCGAGGTCATTCAGGAGCGTGTCGTATTGCAGTCTGGGTGCTGCCCTAGGTTTATATAATCTCCGAATTTTCGCTATTTGTTTGCAGATAACTGGAAGTTGGTTACTTCCACAGTCGGCACTTGAATAGATTTTGCATTCAGCCACTGCGTTTCCGAATCTTTTGTTTATGGCTACATAATCGATTTGGTTTTTCGTGTCGTCTTCTGGGCTTCACTATGTCCATAAACGTCTCGGGAGTTATTGAGACCATGTGTTGGTTATCACCTGGTCATTCGCCTGACACCACTGGACCCATCTTTCACCCCGGTCGTTATGGATTATTAATCCAATGTTGCCAGTTGTCTCTCCTTCCCTCTCCTTGCTTACTTTGGCATTCAAGTCTCCCATGATGATTCTAATTTATTGATTTTTACATTGAGCCTTGGCATTCTCAAGAGTGTAGTAGAAAGACTCTATTTCTTCCTCAGTGCTTTGTGTTGCTGTTGCATAGACGACAATAACTGCTATGTCTTCCATTACCACTCTGAAAACGATTCTGGATTTGGGGCAAAATGAAATTTCAATTTGGCTAGTAGAATTCCACCAGAATTTATTATTTGCAGTTACGATCTTAATATAAGATATGCATATGACATTGTACCAATGGCAGACAAAAAAAGGTATTCTACAGAAAGTAGAGAAGGAAAGCGAGAAGGACTAAGCATCAATTGCAAGAAGACATAATGTATGGCTGGTAGCAAAATTAACAGTCCAACATGCAAATTACAAATAGGAGGTATCGAAATCAAACAAGTACAAAAATTTAAATATCTGGAAAGCGTTTTAAGAGGAAACGGAAAGTGAAACACTGAAATCCGAAGACGCATTGTGATAGCAAAAGATGTCTTCCAAATGCTAAGCAAATTTCGCTAGAAACAAAGAAAAGAGTACTGAACTGTTACGTAATATTAAACCTCCTATATGGCTTATCTCCTCAAAATGAAAAAGAGGCTTGCAGCAACAGAAATATCGCTCTACAGAAGGATGCTGAGAATACGATGGACCGAACATGTGAGTAATGACGAAGTTCTACAGACAATGGGAACACAAAGGACACTTATGCTTAACGCCAGGAAGAGACAGCTGAACTTTCTAGAGCACATAACGAGGAAAGAGGGGTTGAAAAATTAGATACTCGCAAGACATAATGCAAGAGGAACAGAGGAAAATAAAGCATAACCTACCTAGTTAGCTTAAGTGAATGGGTAGCGGAGTAGGTTTTGAGATGAATGGTGAAAAGACACAATTTACTGAGGGCTTCAAAGAACAAGACGTTGTGGAGAACTATGATCCCAACGTCCTGAAGGCGCATATAGGAAGAAGAATGGAAACAAAAAGAACATTTAGAAAGCGAAAACTGATATTTCTTGGACACATAATGAGGAAGGGGGCTTGGAGAATTTGATACTGACAGGACATATTGAAGATACGAGGGACAAGGGGAGTCAGTGGGCCACCTACCTGACGAGCTTGTGCAAATGGTTGGGAATGATGGATGTTACAAAGACAAATGTTACTGTGATGAATAAAATCATAGTTGTCTCACCCTGGAACTACTCTACTATAAAAAGTAGTCGTCGAACATCACATATAAACTATGGTCGAATTGCTTTAAATAAAACATCATTACAAGCTTAAAGTTGTGTCTGTTTTCTTTACAGTTACTAAAACCTATAAAGGATAGGAATTTGTGAATGGCCATAATCGCTCACACCCTGAAGGGACACGGCATATAGACGAAGACAAATTGACACAAGAAAAATAACATGTTTATAGAAAAGCGAAATTTATTATTAAAATCTTTATGCTTCTTGTAAGAAAAATAGAGATCTTCATATAAAACTGAATGTGTGCGTTATATACAAAAATTGGTATGTGCTCCCAAAAGAACCCTGGACATCCTGCACCCATGAACTCTTATATACGTATTTGAAGAAGAGTTTTTGGCTATCGCCCGGTTCACACTCCACCCACGTTTATTGAACAGGTTAAGAGGCTCATCCCTTGTTCCCTGTTTAGAATGTGGTTTCCGGCCTTCTCTTTTCCAATTTTCTCACTTTGTTTTTTTTTTTGTTTTTTTTTTGTTTTTCAATTGGAGTAGATAGATCTATCTATCGCCTGGTTCACACTCCACCCACGTCTATTGAACAGGTTAAGAGACTCATCCCTTGTTCCCTGTTTAGGATGTGGTTTCCGGCATTCTCTTTTCCAATCTTCTCACTTTGTTTTTTTTGTTTTTTTTTTTTGTTTTTTTGTTTTTTTTTCAATTTTAGTAGATAGATCTATCTATCGCCCGGTCCACACTCCACCCACGTTTATTGAACAGGTTAAGAGGCTCATCCCTTGTTCCCTGTTTAGAATGTGGTTTCCGGCCTTCTCTTTTCCAATCTTCTCACTTTGTTTTTTTTTTTTGTTGTTTTTTTTTTCAATTGGAGTAGATAGATCTATCTATCGCCCGGCTTACACTCCACCCACGTCTATTGAACAGGTTAAGAGACTCATCCCTTGTTCCCTGTTTAGGATGTGGTTTCCGGCTTTCTCTTTTCCAATCTTTTCACTATTACGTAGCCCCCTGCACATCAGTGGCGTTACCGCCTTGCTCGGAGTGATACGATTAAAAAAAAAAAGTCACATGACAAACAAATATCGAGATCATCTCTACGTAGTCCCAGATTTGCACGTTGTCGTTGTGGTGCAGTCGATATCGGCTCGAAACGAGAAATCGGGCAGCCGAGTTCGAATTCCAGATGAATTCGTTGCATAAACTTATGTGCAAATACCCTTAAGAAAGGTGTTAATCTGTCTCTTTCCTCCAGCTATGGGTCAAATAAAAGGACGGATTGGGTTCTATAGCCTTGGTTAGCAACCTGTCTACCGCAGAAAGTAATGACAACCGACTGCAGGAAAATCTTCTGCCCAGTCATTCATGCCTCTTTCGAGACATAATAGCCCAAACGTATACCAAAGACAAATCATTCTACAAAAAAGGCATTGAATTGTTACAGAAGCGTTGGAATCAGTGTATCGCCCTAAAAGGAGACTATGTTGATGAATAAAGTCGATTTGTGCCTAAAAGTTGTTGTTTTATTAGTTAGGCCCTTGATTTATTGAGTGATGTGTTACATAATGAATTGATAGAAATATAGGACTAGCTTTTCAAATCCTAGCTATAAAACCCTGAATTGTTCGAAGTAAAGATTGGATCTCATCTGAGCATTTACCAGTGAAATAGCAATAGTTTAGTGTATCGCTACTTTGTCAGTATTTTCATATCAAATGCCTAGATAGTGCTAATCTTCAGTTCCACTCGTCCAGAATTCGCCTCACCACCTCCAAGGAATCAAATCACCTTTATTTCCTCTGTATTCCAATTACAAGGAGGAAGTTCCACTGAGACAGCTTTTAACTAAGAACTGCTACTTTTTGAAACAGACTCCTGCGTGAATGCTTTCCTGAAATCCAAGACTCAATCGTTATCTATCCTTCTTACTCTCATAACCTACATTTCCTTCTATATATTCTTATATTCATACCCTAACCCTCATTCAGTGACTCTCCACAAAGAATAACTCTTTAGCCTTGTATTCATTGAACTTTTGCAAATATTAAATTTTAATGAAGAGTTTTGATCCGGTTTTAGTTGGCTTAAAAAACTGGGCTATAAGACTTACACTTCTGTTGTTCGTTAATATCTTTACAATAAAACTACGATTATTTTTGTACAGTTAAAATTTCACGTGCGTCAGAAGAAAAATACTAATGACCACATGAAAATATCGTATTTTTCTCAAATTCTTTTGCTAACAATTTTTTTAACTGAACTCCTGTAAGCTGGCTGCATTGCTTGACTTATGAACTAAGTTTTTCTTTATTTTCTGAACACGTGGCGATTGAATAATGCGATCAACCAGATACTTTCGTCTAGACAGATACCACGAAATCACTTGTGATTAATTTACAAACTAACTTTGTTTACCCGCGTTTAATCTGACGTCACAAGGCTAGCTGAAATTAAGTCCTAGGTCTTTGACCACAATTAGGTCGTTTGTCGGCCCTTGCTCTTAACTCTATTAAACATATGAAACAGCTTTATCTTTAGCTTGAGTAACTGGGAAAAATAAACACCTTGTTTGGCTTCTGTTAATTGCTAACGCAAGAAAAAAGGTTTAAATGCCTTCCTTTTGAAAAATGAACTTTTATTTTGACTGCGTCTTATGAATTGTTTACGTGTCTCTTTTCTTTTTTTTTTTTCTTCACCTTGACAAGAGACTATTTACTTTTGAGACTTATGTTATTTATATTAATAAAATAGTGAACAGGCAGTTAAACTAAGTTGTAAAACCGAGACCTGAAGATATAAATCAAGATATAAAACCCACAGCTCTAGGAAAAATTTGATCAAAGTTTGCATACGATAAAAATAACATCTCATTTGAAGATGAAGACGTCTAATTTATAATTTCTGAACCACATATTAATTTCCGAACCCTATATTAATTTCCGAACCCAATTAATTTCTGAACCGCATGTTAATTTCTGAACCTTATATTACTTTTTGAACTACATATTAATTTCGGAACCACATATTAATTTCCGAACCCTATATTAATTTCCGAACACAATTAATTTCGGAACTACATATTAATTTCGGAACGACATTTTAATTTATGAACCACATATTAATGCAGTCGAACAAACTGAACTTTGCAAACGGGTTTTAACTCAATATAAATGCAACTACAAACTGAGTAATTATTTGTCAAATATTAACAAATATTATAAACAGTAAAATGAATGACAAATGTAAGCATAAAATCAATTACTTTTTTGGTTTTGATGACACGCTGATAATAGCTGACACAAGAAAGAAAATTACAAAACATCCTACATACGATAGAGAAAGAAACCGAGAAGAAAGGACTAAGCATGAACTACAAGAAGACACACTGCATGGTCATCAACAAAAGGATGAGCCCAAAATAAAAATTACAGCTCGGAGGTACTAAAATTAACCAGATACAGAAATTTAAATATCCGCGAACGGTTCTAACAGAGGACAGATAGTACAGCATTGATATCTGAAGAAATATTGAGAAGACCAAAGATGCATTTCAAAATCTAAGCAGAGTATTAATAGACAAGAAAATTTAGATGGAAACAAAGAAACATTAATGAACTGTTACAGGATATATTTCCTCCTGTTTGGCAGAGAATGCTGGACAGTCTCCCCAAAGATGACAGAGAGACTTGAAGCAACAGAAATGTGGTTTTGGAGAAAAGGCTATTGAGGATACCATGAGCCAAACATGTGAGCTACGAAGATGTTTTGGAGAGAATGCAAAAAAAAAGAAACATACTTAACATCATTAAGAGGTAGTTGAAATTTCTGGAGTCCCTTATGAGGAAGGAAGGCTGAGAAAACCTGATACTCACAAGACAGAAGGAAAGAGCGATAGAGGAAAGCAACACGTGACATGATTGATGGGCTTGAGAAAATAGATGGCAGAACAGGGTTTTGGTGAAATAACAAAAAGACAAAACTTATTAAGAGCTACAATGGACAGAAAGATGTGGAGGGCCATGAACGCCTACGTTCTGAACGAACATGGCACCGAAATGAAGAACTGCTTCTCATTTCATGATTTTATTGATGAAGAACATTCTCGCTGACTGCGGTCTTCAGATCAGCCGGTGAATTCTTTTTTTATATAATCATTCCACCATAAGCGAGGCATGTCTGCCACTGGTGTGCATTGGGGTTACAGTAAGAGAAAAAAAACAAGGTACAGGAGATGTCGAAGAAAGGATAAGAGAAGGATGGCAATCAAAGAGAAAGAAGGTGGCAATTGACGTTGCATTTAAACTGTTTGGAGATTGTAGCTATAAGTGAAGCAAGAAAACTGAAGTGAGTTCCACAAATTGTAAGTGCAAGAAAATAAACAATTAGAGCAAAAGAGGTGGTTGCATTTAACTATTTCGATGGTAAAAGGGCAGGACCTTGATGTCAATCTAGTAGCACGCTTAAATACATGTAGTCGGGGAACCTGGGAAAAAGTTTGTCAGAGCAGTAGCCATGAAAATACTTATAGAAAAGACAGGGAAGCCACATCATGTCGGTGAGGAAGTAAGTGAATGTGGGCTGCTAAGTCAGGATCAATTTCATTGCAGATCCTCCTTTGGATTTCAGGAGATTTTTAGATTGTCTTAATTGACAAATAAAGATTCATAGAAGTATTTCGTTGCAAATGGTACGAAGCCAAAAAATGCTTTTCCAAAAAGTCTTGGGAATATATTCAATGCTAGGCACCAAAACATCTTTAGAGTTTAGTTTTCAAACTGTATTCCAATTGATCGATTTTTCAAATCAGTAAGATCTTACTAGCTGGCAATTCGTCTTACAAAGACACGAGCCACTCTGTCGAACTCTCGGAAATTTAATCTAGCTCTTACTGGTGGTTACAGGTACCATAGATGAAGAAGGCTTAACTTAAGTTTTGATCTAATTTTCAAATTTTCGTTTTTATACCTTCTTATAGCGAGACGTAAATACTAAAGTTCATTTGTAAGAAGATAGAACACATGCTTGTTAGCACAAGGAAGCATTCAACAGGTGAATTGCAAAATGGAGAAACCAAAACCAAGAAAGTAGAAAAATGGAAACATCCAGGAAGAGCTTTAACAGAAGAAGAAAAATGTGACGCTGAAATCCGAAGAAGCATTGAGATAGCAAAAGATGCCTTCTAAAAGCCAAGCAAAGCATTAAGAAACTGGAAAATGTTGTTAGCAACAAAGAAGTGAATACCAAACTGTTATGTAATATCGGTCTTCCTATATGGCAGTGAATGCTGGAAAATCTCCTCACTGATGAGTAACAGACTTACAGCAACAAAAAATGTTGTTCTACAGAAGGATGCTGAGAATACCATGGACTGAACATGAGCAACGACAGAGTTTTAGAGAAAACGGAAACAAGCGTGACACTTGAGCATAACATCAGAAGGAGACTGTTAAAATTACTATGGAGCATAATGAGGAAAAAAGGCTTAGAAAATATGATACTAACAGGACAGAGGGACAGAAGAAAGCAGCGCATAACCTACCTAATGAGCATAAGTACATGATTGGCAGGGCATGGTTTAGGAAAGGCAAAAGACAACTTTTACTAAGAGCTACAAATGACGGAA
Source organism: Ascarosepion bandense (assembly GCA_037127315.1). Lineage (NCBI taxonomy): Eukaryota > Metazoa > Mollusca > Cephalopoda > Sepiida > Sepiidae > Ascarosepion > Ascarosepion bandense. Next base: position 2,502,241 of record JBBBDQ010000740.1, on the reverse strand, counting down.
TTGCGGTGAGCCAGAATTGCCCACGACCTGAAGGGACACATCACATGGAAGAAGAAAATAATTTTGCGATCTTTTTGTAAACGTTTACTACTATATTTACTAGAGTCAGATCCCTTCGTCATCAAACGACTTATTCAGATCAAAACGCCTGCCAGCCATCTGATAAAGGTTTGTGCGTTCGTTGTAAGAAGTATTTCTGACAAAAAAAAAACTAGTGTAGAAGACTATTACTACTGCAAGGAATTAAACCCTTACTGGGTGCTTTCATTTGTGTTTAGGATTCATTTTTTGTGCTTAAAATTAGTTCTCATTTTCTGCTAAGTAACGACGTAAATATACTTCAACACAGCAGCTGCTAAGGATAGAGTCTATCAACTTAGGAAATCAGAAGCTTCGATTTTTAGGTACAAAATCAAAAGGGATAAATCAATAATTTGCGCTGTAAATGTAATGTGATAAAATAAAAAAGGTATTTTTAATCTTAAAAATATTTACAAAAACACTGCGTTTGGTGATTTAGTAAATAACCAAATATGGAAAAATCGTCCCCTTGGAATCGGAATTTGGTGAAGGGGGATAGTTAAAGAAACTCGAGAATTGATGTGTCAAGTGTGTTGAACTGTGGGATGAATATGTGGAATAGCATTAATGTTTCGTGGCTCCAGGACATTCCATTCCTGGCCAATCCAAGAACATTTCAGCACCCTCTGTATATTACCAATTGCAATACCCACACTAGTAAACACACACAGACATACACACACACGCGCGCATATATATATATATATATATATATATATATATATATATATATATATATATATATATTTATTATTATTATTATTATTATTATTATTGTAAACGTTATTTTTGTGGAGATGTGTGTTTGAACAGACGCCCTATTTTATTTATTTTAACAGTGAAAATTACATCTACCAGTCTACACATTCTAGAAACACAATAAAGAAAATGTGCACTCTGATAGGGTTCGAACCCGCGCACCCCAACCTGTCATACTCTTTTACATATATCAGGATATTTTGTTATTGTGTAATAATTAACAAGAACCTTTCTCATATTATTGCGATTGAAAATTGTTTACTCCTTACAAAGTATTGGTTTCTATCCTCACTGTTGTCCTTGTACCATTCTATTCGAAGATTAATAATCATTAATACATACACTATAAAATCTGCTGACGCCATGGAACTCGAATGGAACGTGGTAAACTAGACAGATCATTACAGATCTCCGAACAACCAATTTAGTCTCGTATTAATTCCACCTTTTGACACCGACATGATTTTGACAACCTCAATGATTGATTAGATTCTCTTTTGATAACCTGTCAAAATATATCCACTCGCATGTCGTGGCTGTTCGCACAAGTTCCTATTTTCTCTGATGAAATGTAATGCGATAAATGAAGCCACTTCTGGTGTATCGATTAATCACATTATTTCAAAACAAACAAACCATTTAGAAATCCCAAATTCTATCAACATTAACCTGCCAACAATCTTAGGCGAGTGGCTTTGGCGCCATGCGACATCACAAAACACTTTACTAGAGTGTACAGCACAAGGAATACAGAAAAGGTCTCTGTAGTGGAGTTTTAATATCAAAATCCAGCGTTCTGGATACGACGATAAACTACATCTGGCAGCAAGGCCTCTGATCGGGAGGTTTTGAAGAGTGTGGAACCACCTCTTAATTGCTGCTGTTCTCAGGTCCACCCTGACCCGGAGTGGTAGCACCTTTTAGAGTCCCAGCTATGGGCAAATAGTTAGTACCCAAACTGTGTCCAAAAAAAACTATGAAAGTATAAGAATAGATTTTAGAGTAAAATTACCAGTAATACACTTTTTTTAAATATAAGCAGCAATACATTTTTTAACAGCAATGATGGGATTTTTAGGGTGTTGTCACGAATAGCGGCTCTGATAAATTCTGAGAGCTGAGTTTGAATTTCAATCGTTTTCTGCTATATTCACTTTCTCGACAATTTTTTTAAATCGTTTCACCCCAAGCAGAGTGGTACTGCCACTGATGCATGGTAAGAGTAAAAGTTTAGACAGGAGGAGAGTGAAGAAAAAGACGAACCAATTACAGAGGGTGTCAGAGAAAGGGCAAGAGAAGGATGGAAACATAGGTGTGAAGACAGTTGCGAAGGTAGAGAGAAAGGAAAAGAATAAGATATACAGGGTGATGTAGAAAGGTCTGAAGTCAAGTGGATAAGAGATGGGAATTGACATTGCATTTAAATCCCTGGAGATTGTAGCCTTCAGGAATGCAAGTATATGGAAGGGAGTTCCACAGCCGGGAGTGTGAGAAAAGAAGTTGATGGAGTAGAATTGTCGGCTGCATTTAGTTGATCTAACTTTAAATGGGTGGAACCTTGTTACCAGTCTGGTTGCACGAGTAAATTCTTGTGGCGGGGGCACCAGCGACTTAAGTTCATCGAAGCAGAAGCCATGAAAATATTTAAAGAATAGTCAGAGGGGAGCCACATTCCGCCGGTGAGAAAGTGGCTGGAGTCGAGCTGCCAGGTTGGGACCTATCACATTACAGATTCTCCTCTGGAGCCTGTCGAGAACACTGAGATGAACAGCAGGGGCGTCTGACCATATATGACAGCAGTATTCTATGCACGGACGGATGGTTGATTTGTATATGTGCAAGATGGATTCAGGCGGAAAAAACTTCCTGGCCCGACACAGTGACCCAACCTTCCTAGCAGTGGATTTAGCTATTGACTCAATGTAATGATTGCACTTGAGGTCGGAAGATAGGGTAAGACCAAGGAAGCTTATAGAGGGCAGGAGATGTTGCCTGTGATGGTTGACAGATAGCAGTTTTGTTTTAGAAGCATTGAAATTTACAAGCCACTTCTTACCCCAGTCAACCGCTGAGTGTAGATCCTTCTCAAGATCAGCAGCAAGGTTATGTTTGCCCGCCTCACCGGATTTCTTACAGAGTAAATTGTGGTGTCATCTGCGTAGATGCCTACTTGAGATTTGATCACGTCTGGGAGATAATTGATGAAGATCAGGAAGAGCATCAGGCCTAGGATAGAGCATTGGGGCACACCAGCGTTCGTGCAGTAGGATGTGAAGGCATGCCCATTCAAGACAAGATCATTATGCGATTACATAGGAAATATTGAATCAGATCAAGCAAGCGTCCAGTGATACCATAGCCCTGTAGTTTGAGTAGAAGGCCAGCGTGCCAAACCCTATCAGAAGCCTTGGAGATGTCCAGGGCAACAGCAAGAGTCTCGCAGGATTTATCAAGGGCCTGGTATATGTACTCCGTGATAGTCGTTAGCATATCGACCGTAGACCTGGCAAAGCGGAAGCTTATGGGCAGTAAGATGTTGAACTATTTCAGCATTGATAAGGGCCTCGAACACTTTTCCGAAAATTGGTAGAAGGCTGATAAGGCGATAGTTGGATGGGTCATAAATGTATAGATCCATCTATTCGTACCACTCGGTTAAATAGTACGGCCAACTAGCCTCTTCAGCCTAGCACATCAACTCGTGTTTAAGGTGATTTCAAGTATTTTCTTTCTTTTATATGGAAATACGATATATAATTTTTTATCGGTATTACCCCAAGCAAAGTAGTAAAGCCACTAAAACGCAAGGGGATATCGACGCCAGTCTCGTTTTGCACTTAAATTCATACATTTCTAGGCATCTGTGCGAAGAGTTCATAAAACAATTAGCAGAAAGTATTTATAAAAAAAAAAGGCACAAAGAGACTAGTTTACCAGGATGGGTAAGTGATTATAGCCGAGCTGCCAGATCAGGATTAAAAATATAGCTGATCCTTTGGATCTTTTTGTGGCGAATCTTAGTCGCCAATTTGTTATGGCCTTGTTAGGGCCAGAAAGAAAAACACGGAAATAAGAAGGTAGGTTCAAACAGTGTGTTAGAATAACAGAACATATATACAAGTAAGAGTGTTAGTAGTCAGTAGACTGAAGTGTAAGTCCGTAATGTATAGTTACGCTGCGTCTCGACTGTCTCTTGAATGCTTCATGGGTGCGTTTCAGCTGCCTCGTCGGAAGTCACACAGGTTAATATTTATGGACAGAGGAAGAGTCCATTCCTATAGCTGGAACACCATAACAGATCTTATCAAGGAATCAAGGTAAATAGCTGAGGCACCGGACCAGATCTGGCAGCAATATTCTAAGCATGGACGAATGGTAGACTTATAGATATGTAAGACAAATTCTGAAGAAAAAAATATATGTAAGAATTTTTTATATATCAAGAATAATTTTAAGAAAATCTATGACAAAGTGAAAAAGATTTTCGGATAATGTATTTCGTCCTTTGGGTATTTCTCGAAGTAAAGTGATGTTTTTACGTTGATTCAGAAAGGAGAAGGAACGCTAAAAAAGATTTTAATGATTTTTTTAATTTAGATTTACAATTTCCAGCGTCCCCTCTTCTTTGTACGCATGAGCAACCGCATCAACGTAAGCATCACTTTAGTCTGATGAAGTCTTAAAGGACGAAACACGTCACACGAAATTTTTTTTCGTGACATTCTCTTTATATATATATATATATATATATATATATATATATATATATATCCTTTCAACATGTATGTGGTCACGGATCCCCCTAACTTTCTGTTATTTGTTGCTCTAAGTAATCTTTGCCCTATACCATTCCTTTTTGTCTTTGTTTTGCCATTCATTCCTGCAAATTCATTAAATAGGTTACTTGTTGTTCCCACTTACTTCTTTTGCCTTCAATGTGACCTGTGGGTGTTAAATTCTCCAAGTCCTCTTTCCTCTATCTGCTCCTGAAATTTAAGCTGTCTTTTTCTTGTTATATAGTTTCTATTTTCCTTAGAACTTCTTCGTTACTCACTTATTCTGTCGATAGTATTCTCTGCATTGTCTGGAAAATGTTTTTATGTGCTGTGTCTTTTCAGGATGGGAACGATCCTTGCTTCCATAACTTCCTAAAGTTCAGTGATATATTTTTTCATATGACAATTCCCAGGTAGTTGAATTTTCTCTATTTGCTTGATTTTGATGTCTCCATTTTGTAGTTCGCATCTTGGTCTATCTTTCTTGCTAACGACCGTACATACTGTCTAAAAAATAAAAGTTGTTTTTTTCTAATTATGTTTTATTTTCTTTTTCTGGTTTTGTTTTTATATGTATTCAATCTTTATTGTTCAAACACTTAATTAAAACCGAGGACAAAATTTTTGGTTTAGAAATTCACAACATCCCTTAAATTGTGTGTAAATGTCGATTTGTTTGTATTCCTTTTTTAAATAACAGTACAAAAGAGCTAAAAAAACACAATTTTCATTTAAATTAATAAACGCAAAACTTATCCAAGTATCGACTGCGGAAGCGACCACCTCCCAGTTATATGCAAACTAAGATATGAATAAAAATAAGCGAGCAGGACAAAAGACATGCTCGGTAACAGGCTGCATAAAATCCAAGGGACGAATATTCTGACGGACCAGAAATATTAAAAGCCGAAGTGGAAGCTGCACTGGCCAAATTGAGCAGAAACAGCGTAGCAGGACCAGATGGTATTGTAATAGAGATGCAGACAGCCTTAAACAAATTCAGCGTAGACAGGATTACTGAAATAATAAACGAAATCTACAACAGTGGTGATATATCAGAAGACCCAAGCATATCAATTTTTATAGCACTACCTAAGAAGCCAGGCACAAAGGAATGTGAACTCCACCAAACAATTAGGTTAACAAAATTCATCAACCTGATTCTGATAAACAGAGAGGAAGCAGCCCAGAGATTAGACGAGAATAGTGCAGCTTCGTCAAAGGCATCGGAACAAGGAACGTGGTATTCATGCTCAGAATGTTGTCAGAAAGAGCAATACAAATGCAGGATGTGTGCCTGTATTTTATAGACTACGCAAAGACATTTAACATAGTACGCCACGAAGACTTGTTAGAGGTGTTCGGCAACCTCGACATATTCGGGAAAGACATTCAGTCAGTTTAGGTGCCATACGTGATACACGCTTGGGCGATCATGTCTCGAAAGAGACATGACTGACCGGGCAGAAGATTATCCCGCAGTAGTTTGCCATTGCTTTCTGCGGTAGACTGTTTGCCGACCAAGGCTATAGAACCCAATCTGTCCTGCTATTTAACCCATAACTGGAAGGAAGAGACGGATTAATACCTTTCCCAATGGTATTTGCGTGTAAGTGAATACAATGGATTCAGTTGGAATTCGAACTCGGCTCCCCGGTTTCTTGTTCCGAGCCAATATCCACTGTACCACAACGCACATTAGACATTAGAGTTATCAAAAACCTATACGGGCAGCAAACCACCTGCATACGGACAGGATATGAATTCAGCAAATATACCAAAAATAGAAAAGGATGTGTCTTCTCATCGGATCTATTCAACATATACCACGAAACATTTCTGAGAGAACTACAAGTCCCGGCAGAATTCGTCATTGATGGCCACAATCTGAACAATATAAAATATGCAGATGGTACAGTGCTGATAGCAGATACGAAAAGGAAAACACAAAACTTACTACAGGAGGTAGCAAGGGAAAGTGAGGAGAAAGGTTAAACATAAACTTCAAGAAAACCAATTAACTTTAATTAAAAGTGTATCTATCCAGTTGTTCTTTATTGAACATGTTTTTGTACGAAGAACAACTGTGTCCAGTAATTGTGTCAAAAATCAGATATCGATTTAACATAGTCTCCACTTCTAAAAATATATAGAATTAATATATTTCGATTCTGTCAAATGCCCGTGCATCAAGAAAGGTCTAATCTATAAAAAAATGTTTCTAAAGAACTTCATTACTATTTTTTATTACTGGTCCAGTTTATTTATTTAGCGTTCATGAGAATTATTATAAAGGTGACTTGGGATTCGAAACGCAGTGCCATACAATAGAAGTGGTAGAGAAACAATTTCTTGTTTTTGAGTAGAACTGGGAATAGGAATTCGCTAACATGCATTTTAGATTCACAGATCTTTAACTACGATTAGATTGAAGTATGAATAATTTCCGTTTTTGTTTTTCAACTCTATTCTTTAAAATATAAAGTACAATTGCATTTTATTCAATTACATTTTATTCAATTACATTTTCACCATTATTTGCATTGATTCGTTGCCCTATATCAAGTAGCTCTTTTCCTATACTGTTTGCCAACAACATAGATTACGGTCTTCTTTGCTATTTAACCCATACCTAAGAGTGAAAAAAAGATGGATTCATACCTTTACCCAAGGCTATTTGTGCGAAAAGGAATGTACCAACCATGGGTGGAATTCGAACTTGGCATCATCTGCACATCAGAAGCAGTGTAAACTGTTCTTGAATATTTGTGTTTTTTTTAATAAGCTTCTTCGTTTAATAAGGAAAATGGCCAAATATAGGGAAATGACAAAGGATTTTTTTTTTCGAAGGACCTGAATCCCAAATTCAGGGATCGTACATTGACTTCTGACACTGGTGCAGTTTCAGGCGTTCTCCCAGAGTAATATATTGCGCGACGAATCTAAACTGAGAATCATGAGAACAAAAAGATTATTTCCAATTTACAAAAAACTACTTTACCTTGAAAAGAAGCATTCGAAATCTTGGCTTTTACTTTAACACTGATAGAAAATACATAACTATACATATTTCTATTAGAAAATCAAGTCAATTAAGTGCCATACATGATACACGCTTGGACGATCATGTCTCGAATAAGACATGACTAACTAGGCAGAAGGTTATCTCGCCATAAGTTTCAATTGGGAAACGAGTTAAGTTTATTCAAGAACGATAACCTATGAAAATATTAATAGAGTTATTTCCCTTATTTGACACTTAGTTCTCAAACTAGATTATGTTTCTTTTTCTTCTTCTATACGTCAAGTCCCTTAAGAAGATTAGAAATCAGGGCCCTCCACAATTTCCTGTCTTTGCTAGTTCTCAGTAAATTTTGCTTATTTACTATCTCTCCTAATCCCTGATCCTCTAACAATTTACATAAACATATTAGGCGCAATTTTCTTTAATCCTTTTTGCATTCAATATGTTGTGTGACTGTCAAATGTTCTAAGCCCTATTTTGTCATAATGTACTCGAGAAATTTCAGTTATCTCTTTCTAATATTAAATATAAATATCCTTTTTGTTTCCATTTTCTCTAAAATTTTGTCATTCAGTCAATTATATTCTCAACAGCCTTCTGTAGAAGCACATTTTGGTTACTTCAAGTTTCTTCTTTATCTTTGAAGAGATTGTCCAGTATTTACTGCCATACAGGAGGATTGATATTACATAACAGGTTAGTACTCTTTTCTTTGTTACTATTGAAATTTTTGTGTTTCTTAATACTTAGTTTTTGGAAGGAATCTTTCATTATCCTAATTTACCTTCAGATTTCAATATCACACATTCCATCCTCTGTTAAAATTCTTCCTAGATATTTAATTTTTTTAGCTTGCTTGATTTTGTATCTCCAATTTGTGATTTTAATGTAGGACTGATCCTTTTACAAAAAAACATGCCTTCTCTCTTCTTGCAATAGACGTTTAATCCTTTCTGCTCACTTTCTTCTTTATCTTGTGCAAGAGTTCTTGTAGTTTCCTTTCTCTCTCTCTGATAGACAAAAATGACTATCAACACTGTATCATCTGCATATCTTATGTTGCTAAGAATTTGGCTGCCAATAATGAATCCTGGTAGGTCTTCTAATTCTTTCAACATTGCCTAACATTGAATAAGTTCAGTGTGAAGACACATATTTATTTACTGAATTTGTTTTAAATCCATATGCAGGCAATTTTTTTTTCCAGTATAATATCTGGATTATTCTAATTTCCTTTCTAAATATATCAAGGTCACCTAGAAGTTACAACAGCTCTTACTTGTCCTGAATAGCATTTAAAGATAGAAATTTGAATCTTTGTAAAATAAATATAATTTTTTAAAATGACCAATATATACTTTTTAATCATTTCACCCCAAACAAGGCAATAAAGCCACTAGGATGCAATGGTTTACTGAGTATTAAAGAATATGAGAAAAAAATACTTTTAAGGAGGGAGGACAATAAAAGAACAAGAATTAAGAAAACAGAAGATAACAATTGACATTGCATTTACATTTTCAAACATCAAAGTTGACTGAGAAGCAAGAAGCCAGAAGAGAGTTTCATAAATGAAAAGTGCAATAGAAGAAAATATTAGCATAAAACTTATGGTTACATCTAGTCATTTGAACTGTAAAATGATGAGACCTAGCCACCAATCTAGTACTGAGTTCAAATGAATAAAATCTAGGTACCATATTTCCTACAAGCAATTGTGCGCAGATGCAAATGAAAAGCAAGGATCTCAAATGCTGATTTCTTGGACAACAGACATTTCTCCATGAAATACAAATACAATTCAATTTAACAGCCCACTTTTCACAAACTGGTTTTATATTCATTAACAATATATCAAATTTATTATATTTGTTAATATTATCACAAAAAAAACACCCTTTTTTCTTACGGCCATTTTAATTTTTCCTAAATCTATTTTTACAACACCATTAAAGCCAGTATTTGTCTTGCTTTTTATTTGTTAATATTTTCACTTTATTTTTTGATTGTTCTAAGATCACTTTTGTGGAGCCACACTTTAAGATAAAAATAATCGACAATTTATACATTGCAGCTGGGGCGACAATTTATCTATCGCGAATATTAACTGTTAAGAAATGTGAAAAATAGAATATTAAAGTGGATCCAAATTCAAACTCCAAACAATCATCGTTGATTGGTTAATTTTTTCCAATATTTTTATGCATCTGCACAAATGCTTTTGATAAAAAATTGTGCCAAATTTCCTGGAGCAGGTTACATGATCAGACCAGTATAAATTCTGTGGTGCAAGACAAAACCCTCAGTTCAAAACGAGGAAGCAGACCTTCCATACCATTTGTCATGTAATGGACAGAAGTGAAAACTTGCCACTTCATTTACCATGCAGCATGAAACAAAAACCTTTAGTGAGATTTCCAAACCTGAAAGGAGCAGGCACTTTGAACATTTTCATCTTATTCAAACCTAAAAAGTATTACTTATTGTACGACCTTTTTCATCTCACTCAACGAAACTCAACAAGAAAGTTTAAAGGTTAATGAACAATAAACATACTATCAAACTTCTATCTCAGCAAACAAATCTTACGAATAATACTCAGCAAAGACCTGCATCAAAAAAATCTTCCATTTAAAAAAATAAACAAACAAGAAACCTTTCAATGAACACAAAATTTTAATCCAAGATAAATAACTTTGCCTACACTTTTTCTATATTTCTGATTTCCAATATTTCTAACAAACAAATATTTAAGTGAAACTGTATCACTTAAATTCATTTTTCAACATATCCTTTCAACATTCACTTGAAATCAAAACTGCTAATTGCAATACATACATACTCCTTTTGAAAACATTGTTTATATATACAATTTGTATTTTTTGTATATAAAATTTGTTGTTGTTAAACAGTGTCATTGAATTATTGAATATTGATCATGTGCCATGAACAAAATTTAAATGTTTTGTTATGAGGATGCATTTATGTATAAAAATAATATTAATAATGTATAAAAAGTTATAGTAATGGATTCTATTGAGTCCTAAGTGTCATTCCAAGAAAGTTTTAATTCATGAAGTAGTCATAAAAATAAGGAAATTAGAAATAGAACGTTTGGAAAATGCCAGAATATTCCAGTAAAATCTAGAGAGTTCTAAAAGTTCTAGAAATATGCAAATTAGATGTTAGCCCTTATAAAAATAGGTTTTGGGCAGTGAGTAATCAGTTGTTACCAGGGTTTGCTGTTGTTATCAACTCCGGTTGTGATTCAAGGATTTATATCCAGCCAAAAGAATCTGTAAGAAAAGTTGCCGACCAACTAAAACCTGAAAGAGAACCTCATGGAACAAAAAGGGTAAATACATATTTTTCACTCTTTCATTGACCATACTTAAAATTATTCTTTATATACTCATTTGAGGATTTCCAAAAAGTATAGCACTTAACTTCCTCACCAACTTAACTTAGTAAAGATACTTGACTCCTTACCTTCCCTTTCTCTTCTCGTAACACTTGCCAGTAGTAAACTCTATGTTTCTTGTTTTGAATGCAACAAAAATTGTATATTTGTAAATATTTTATTTGGTGTGTTTTGTAAATTAAATATTTGTCTGTGAGTTTTGGTCAATCATTTTTTTTTCCTTTTGTTACATTTAACACTTTATTTACATTTTTGCTATTTACATTCTTTTTTTTTAACACTTTATTATTTTTATTTTTTAAATTTTATTTTTACATTCTAATTTTTTCTTAAATTTTATTTTTTTTTTCCTTTATTTTTTTTAACACTTTATTTACATTTTTGTTATTTACATTCATTTTTTTTGTTATTTACATTACAAAAAAATAATTATTTCTGTTTATTTACATTTTGTTACATTTAACACTTTATTCACATTTTTTTCCTTTTGTTACATTTAACATATAACAATTTGCAGAGTTTTTGCATGTAACCTAAAATAAATTCCTTCTGATGTTTTTTATTTTTATTTTTTTTTTTAATCATTTCACCCCGAGCAAGGCGGAAACGCCACTGATGTGCAGGGGGCTACATAAATGTAAAAAGATTAATTAGAAAAGAGTGAGGAGTACAAACTAGTTAGAAAGGAACAATAGAAAGCTGAGAAAGCAGGTGCGATGACAGATACATAGGTGGAGAGAAAGGGAAGGTTATACGGGGGTGGAGAGAGAGCTAGAGTCCAGTGGTTAGTAGATGAGTATTGACTTTGCATTTAAATTTCTGGAGGTTGTAGCCGTCAGGAAAGCAAGAATACGGGAGCGAGTTCCACAGGCGGGAAGTGCGAGAGAAGAAGCTGCAGGAGTAGAATTGTCGTCTGCATTTGGCTAACCTGACTGTGAATGGGTGGGACCCAGTTGCCAGTCTGGTTGCACGAGTAAACACCTGTTGAAGAGGCGTCAGGGACTTAAGTTCGTCTGAGCAGAAACCATGAAAGTATTTAAGAACAGACAAAGGGAGGCTACATTTCGACGATGAGGAAGTGGCTGCAGTAAATATTGTTTATTGACCTCAAACTCTACAACACTTTTCAATTTTTTTCAATTTTCAGCATTTTGTTCTCATTACATAACTCTACAATATATTGTTTCTCTTTTGAAATCACATCTTTCTTATGACCTATGACAATGTTTGCATATCTGAAATTTTTAAAATATCAACAGCTCTCTTTATCATTCGATGATCTCTGCAAAGCTCCTTTGACATTTCTAAAGTGGACATTCCATCACTCAAAAACTTTGTTATTTTCAGTTTGTTAGATCCTTTCTATTACCCATATTTCAGCAGATATTATGGAAAAAAATAGGTATTATTAGATTTCAGAAGCCTTAAACTAATATTAGTTAAATCTGTATAATCACTTCGGTCATTCTATTTTCGTAAATTCCCAATTTTTTAAAATATAACCATTAAAAGTGTATAAGATTTACTTATTTTACCAAGAGTGGAAATGAACTAGTCTAACTGATAAATATTTGTTCTAGACTTTTTGACTTATTGAAGTTTATGTGATTTACTTAATAATTTCCAACAGCCTGTTTATCCTTCCCCTATTTTGAAAGCATCAACATTTTTTTTTCAAGTCAAAACTAATTTCCTTTGTTTTTGACTTGATGCTTTCACAAATAACTTTACTTAAATTAGTATACTTCGTATGCAACAGTAGCTTGTGCTATGGCCCAACAAAAAGGAGATTTTCTTAAGGGGAGACTAATAATAATGACCTGATCTGTTTCGTTTGCTTGAAATAAAAACAAAACAAAAAGAAATTTACACTATATAAAGAAGAATAGTATGTTTAGTAATGCTGTGCTAAAAATTTAGTTTTCTGTTAGAAAAAATTGGAAATTTTTTAAAAAGAATATCTTTCATAGATAGTGTCTATGTACATGGTGAGATACATGCCAGTTGGAAACACACAATAATAGTTGACAAAAAACATCACCAAAAAAAAAAAAAATAATGTGTACAAACTCACACAAGCAAAAAAGATATGCACCCACTGGCATTCAAATGTTTGAATCTATATACAGAAATGTTGAGAGATGGTAGTTATCAGGGAAGCAAATAAACAGAAGGGAGTTTCACAGGCAGGAAGTTTGAGAAAAGAAATTGTTAGAGTAGAAATGACAGTTACATTTGACCTTTAACCTCAACAATAAAAGAGTGGGACCTAGACACCAACCTAGTAGCACACTTAAATTCAAATAGACGGGCATCAGGTAAAAAAAAAAAAACTTGTCAGTTGCCATGAAAACATTTGTAAAAAAGAGAGAGAGAAGAATAGCAGGAGCACCTAACCAGAAATGGCAACAGTTTTCAATGCACAGATGAATGGTAAATTTCTAAATGTGCAAGATGGCTTCTGACAAGAAAAACTTGCTGACCTGACACAGAGACCCAACCTTCCTAGCAGTAGATGAAACAATAAATACAATATATTCATTCCACTTCAGGATGGTTGAAAAAGCGAGGCCAAGGAGGTGCAGTGTGTTGTACTCACGAAGACTTGCATCAAACATGCTAATGGCTGTTAGAAATGTTTCTCTATAGTGGTTAAAGGAGAGCAGTTTTGTTTTGAAGGCATTTTTTTAATTAAAAAGTTGCACTGGATACTGCAGTTCAGTGAGTTGTTTTCTGTTTTATAATGTTTGGAATTTTTAAATTGAAAACTTGCAGAAATTCTTTCATAAAAATTTTAGCTAATTTCTGAAATGCAACATTTCTATATACAAAAGAAATCATGGAATTATATTGTCAAATATATTTTTAAATTATTGTTTGTTTGATTCTAATAAGACAACTCAAGAACCAGCACTAAAAGTTTTGAAATTATCAGATTTTATTTATATAATAAGAATATTTATACAATTTCTATTAAGACTACATAATCATTATTAAAAATGCATATTTTTTCAAGTAATAAAATTATGTTCTTGAAGCTACATTAAAAAAATAACATAATTATTCATTCAGAGAAATGTTTACTGATTAACTTTTATTTTTAATTTTTTACTTTTTTACATATAGTGAATTGATTAACTCAATAAATTATTCTGTTAATTTTGAATTCCTATTAATGTAGATTAAAAAATCACAATAATTTTTTAAAATTATCACAATTATTGTTTATCTGAGATTAGTTGTGTTTTCAGAATTTACTGATACACAATATTTCTTTTTTTTTCTCATTGTATTACACTACTATATTTTCTATACAATTATTCAATTCATACAAAGAAAGTGACTGATTATTTCAGCAATATCATGTAAACTGTTCCTATCGTTTGGTGAATAAAGTGATTTTTCATGCATCAAGCTAGTAGGGGAGGGGAGGTTAGCTCTTTCTCTTGTATATTTGCATTTATGGAAATAACTCTATAATTGTTAATAGCAGTAAGATGCTCTTTAATAAAAGATATAGTTGCTAATTAACTAATTACAAGATGTTACTAACAAGTTTCTCACTAAAAACGTTCTCAGTAATTGTTATTTAGTAGTAATTTAAGTTACCACATGTCCACCTCCAGTTATGAACTGCAGATGCATGGATACCAGGCCTGTTACAGATATTGACTTGGTTTAAATAATTAACTATAGTCTTCAGTATTGTAAAACACAGATGGAACCAAAACATGACTGGTTCAAATACCTATGCACAAGAAATATGCAAAAAAATAAAAATAAATCCCTATATAAATATTTTATTGTCTTTAGTATTCATTATTTAGCATTTATGATGTGAATAAAGAATTTGTGAAAGTACACATAGGATAATGGTTACAGAAAGTCGAATTGGCATTTTATGTTCAAATCTCAGCTGATGCCACTGCATTCACTTTCACACAAAAACATTTGGAAAGATATGAATCCATATTTTTTCCCTCAAACTAGGACTTAATAACAGGACTAGAGCCGGATTATCCTTTAGGCTGCAACCTAGGGTCCCTTAAGTTTTTATAAAGTAACGATTTTAATCTTCTAGATGTTATAACTTCAAAATAGTTTCATAAACTGAAATAATATCAAGATGACAAACTCATATTTATTTGACTTTGCAGAAAGCAAAGCAAAGAAAAGAACATTTTAGTTTGTGTCATTGTGTTTCAAGTAGATAACATATTTGATTTTAGTTCAGAATGTCTAAATTTTAGAAATTTTAATAAAGCCATAATTTTAATTTTTCTAGATGTTATAACTGCTATATAGTTTCATAAACTGAAATGATATCAATATGAAAAATTCATATTTATTCTTATAATCTAAACTTATTTATAAATGGAACTTTGTCTGTGTGTGTGTCTGTGTCTCTGTGTGTGTGTGTGTCCATTACTTATAGACTCCGAAACGGCTGAACCGATTTTCTTGAAAATTTACACAGTTGTACTATAAGCGTCTGCGAGTGTTCTTAGCTAGGTTTTGTGTTGAGGTACCCCTGATAAATATCAAAAATTGATAATCAAAAAATCGGGTTATAGAAGGAGTGGTCCGATTTTAGTCAAATTTGATACACTCATAGACAAAGACATAAGAAATGATATTCAGATGTTTCAAGGTTGCAGTTCTTACAATAGTGCAGAAAATCGATAATATATATATGTAAAAGGCAAAATTTTTGTGTGTGTGTCTGTTTATCTGTATTTTTTCAGCTCTTTTATTTTAGTTTTTGCTTCGGGTTTGGCTCTAAGTAGGTATAATTGTAGTTCTTAGTCACAGCCATGACACCATTTACTCAGAGGATTTATTTAGCCTTCAAAATTCAGTTCACGACGAAAAAAACTTATTTGATATCGATACCAGAGAATCAAAATTTGACTTACATCCATCCATTTGTCTTTCAGTCTACGGTTTCGCTTTAACTGGAAACAACTATTACTTTTTAGTCTTTCATGCCAACGTCCAAAGAGTCTGAGCTCCAGGACCATGGATTAGTTTTAAAGCTTTCATTACACCTGAGCAATGCCGGGCTATACTGCTAGTGATGGTTGTAAAAATTATGATTCTTTTCTATAGTTCTGTTTAAGTATGTGCTTAACTTGATTTGCAATAAATAGTAAAATAGTAATATTTCTTAAAGAATATTTTTTATTGACAAACAAAATACAGGCATTCTAGTTTATTTCAAATAGAAATCAAATTTTGCTAAAACAAACTCTTAGAACATTTTCACAGTTCATAATTTCATATTTATGAAGCAATGTGAGACTTAGGAGATAAAGTGTTATTCAAGACCAAACAAAATAAAGAATTTCTTTTTACAAGGTTGAACATTTGAAGTTGTCACTAGCGTGTATAGATGTTATGGCTATTACTGCTGGGTTGGTTCTTTCACCTAAACATCCAAGACTTGTTAAATAGCTTTCATTGCTGAAATAAATAGGCAAAGAGAAAAGGAAAGATACAGAGACACTAGAGGGACAGTTTGGACACTGATTTTATTTTTTGATTCCGACGACCTCTTGTTGAGGAAATTCCTTCCTGATCAGTCGATACGTCTTTACCAGTCAAAGTCCAACAGAAAAAGAGAGAGAGTTTATTTTTGGTGCCAGGAAGCCTCTCTTTTTGCATGTGCGTAAATTGTCTTTCCTGTCAGAGGATTCCTGGGAGATTTTATGTTTATTTATTTTGTACTTTTATTTTGTATTGTATTTTTATTTTATTTAGTGTTTTTTTATTTTATTTCATATTTTTATTCAATCCCTACATGTGTTTCAGGAAAAGTAATCAAGCATTAAAAAAGTTTGTAGTTTTGATGTCAAATAGAGTTCTTTGAAATTCTGCTGTTCTCATTAGAGGCTGATAATGTATCAGCATATAATTTAACATCGGAGTTTTTCAAACACATAGGACCCTGAGGTTCAATGAATAGTCAGAAAAGAAAATGTGTACATTCAGTAGTATTCAAAAAGCAAGTTGACAGAATTGGTTTCACATAAAGTTATACAATTGTATTTAAAATGGATAAAAAAAAGGTTTATTTTAAGGTTTCACATGAAAGTATTACTTTGAAATTTGATAATCTTGGAATTATTTCAAACTTTTGTTGTCATCTTTGGAATTTGATATATAAATAATGTATTTTTGCTTACCAGACTTCAAGTATAGAAAGAGTCTTTGCAATCATTAGTTGTCATTAAAGGCTAATAATGTATTAGGGTAAAATAGAGATCAGTGGTGAAGCCAGTCTTTGCTTTCTTTCTCTCCTGTCTCTCTGACACCAACTGATTTTCTTGTCTGATTATTAAACTGGCTGAAATAAATAAGTGAAGTTCATATTAACATGGATTCTGTTATCAGCATTCAAGTTAGTGCCACATGGTGAAAGAAGTGGGTGATTGTTGTTACATTACAGAGAGGATGTACACTAGCTGCTTCTGTCATCTCCCTGCCCCGAACTGAAATCATTGCTGGGTTGTCTCGGTTAAATATTTTTCAGGGTGAATCAGATGTGTCAGCAGGAAAATTATGTCTAATGCAGAAATATTTTTTTAAATTAATTAGCCAATCAGATTTTGAGTTTTAGAAAGATTATGAAAGCTGGCTGGAGCTTGCTTTCAAGAAAAGTTCACAAAATTTAACTATTAAAAATAAGACGATAAATAAATTATTGCCAAGCTGAGATATGTAAATTGTCCTATGATAGTTAAATAGTATTTTTATTCCCATGATATTGTGAGTCTGCAAATCGTGAAAAAAAAAGCTATTTTTATTTTGTATCCACTACACATACAAATTGATGTAATGCTGTTTGATAAATCAATTTTCATTTATTTATACAACGGAACACTTATTTTTACAACCTTCTGATCAGGAATAAATTGTGGAGAGTTCACTTATGTTTGGCACAAGGACAATTTAATAAACATAATCGACATCTCCATAGACATATTGTCATTATCTTTTTTAGCATCAGTTCTAATCATTTTTTTAAAACAACAGAAAAATACAAAATGTTTACGGATATATACAGGCATAAGTACACCGGCATCTGTAGCCGAAATTGTTAGTGTCAGTCAAATTCCCATCTTATTGAAAATGACATCTTTATTTCCGATTTCATGCTGTTTCCCTTAACAGCTGAAGCTTGTATGAATTAAATTATTGTAATAAAACCTCTATTTATAACAATGATTAATAATAAATTTCTAATCATTGGATTTTTAAAAGATTTTTTATTTAATAAATCAGTCATGTTAATCTCAATAGAGACTCCAATAAATGTCAGTTTTACACATGCAGTAGGAAAATGAAAGTTTGAGCTCACTAATCAAATACCCGTGCAGAAAGTAATGACAACCTACTGTGGGAAAATCTTCTGTTTAGTCAATCATGTCTTGAAAAAAAGGCATGATCGTCCAAGCGCGTATCATGTATGACACTTTGACTGACTGAACCAAACACCCTTCGTACAAAGGTTGTAGAGGCCTAGGGGATGCTTATCAAATTGGCCTTGTGTCAAACAGAACCGAAGTACCTACAATTTAAAATATCAAAAGGTTGATGGTTGGATGTTGGAATGTGGAAGAGTGAGTGAAGACGAAGAAACAAAAATTGAAAGAAGAGGAGGAACAAATGTATGTCAATGAGACATGACAGGGTTGGCGTATTGAAATTTCTTCCTTACATTGTCCTTATCAGATTACTGCTCCCATCAAACTGCTTTTTGCCAGTCAAAAGACGTACATAAGTAGTGAAATTTAGTCACGTAACTGGATCGAACAGCATACCCATTTTTAGGTGTCAAGAAAATTTGATAGGTGTCATAGTTCTATTTGCTATTTCTTAGCTAATCAGAATCCAGAAACTTAGTTTTCATGCCGACTTGTGAAATTTACCTTCATCTGGGTTTTTACAAAATGTTTTCAATCATTCTGATCCATTTTTGCAGGTGTGCAATTTTACTTTGGGTTTTTAGTTAATTGTTGCATGATATAGAGTTTGTATACTATAAGGTTAGGAAAAATTCATACTGTGATAAATTCTATCCATACTGGATGCTTCATTAGTTTCACAAGGAAGAGGATCAAATGATTAGGTAGAGCAAGCCCTTGTCCTTGTCCATTTACCGACATGTGTAATGTTTAGTATCGATAAAATATTTATTACCTAATTTCGATGTTAAAATAAAGGGGAGATAACTTACTTTGTATATGAGTTATCTCCCATTGACTTATAACAAAATTTTTCAAATCATTCGAAGTCAATATATAGCAAAAATGTTATCAAATTTATTTGTTTTTAAATATGCTTTTCATTTCACTTGTCTTGAACATGTCATATTATTTAAATATATTATTAATATATTGTATATATTATCAACTAGTATTTGAACTAGTCTATATATTATTAGAATTATTGATTCTATTGTTAATTTTATTTTCGCTAATATATTATGCCTTTCTAGATTGTATGCTATGGGAAAACAAAATATAAATAATTATAGAAAAATCTATGACAAAGTGGAAAAAAATCGTATGATATTTTTCCTTGTTTAGGACTTAAGATTAATGGGATGTTTACGCTGATGTGATTACACATTCACATGAAGGAGAAGAGACACTGAAAATTTTAAGTTTTTTTTTTTAATTTGTGGTATGGTATCAGATTTAGTTGATTTTATTTACTTTCATTTTGTTTATACTTTTATCAATTTAATTATTCCATTTTGTCATAGATTTTCCTAAAATTGTATATCAGGGGTGGGCAAACTACACTGCAGTTCCTAATTATTTTATGCAGCCCAGAATGTGAAGGTTCCAAGCAAAAGTATTTTTGCTCATGAGTATATTGATGTGAAGTCATTTCAAGCTAAGTTTCTCCACTTTGTAAAGCAACTAAGTGAAAATAAGTTTACGCATTTCTCATACTTGAAAAATAAAATTCTTACTTAAGCTAGGACAGAGGAAAATAATAAGCAAACCTCTGCTTTGAAAGAAGGGTTCACAAAAACCTCTAGAAAATCTATTTTATTTGCTAACTTGCTGATTTACAGCAAATGTAGATGGTGATCTTCAACTGCAGTTGATGTCTTAAATGATAATCTCCTGAAGAAGTAGTTTCAAAAATCAAAAATTAATTTTATTCAGTGCTTAGTACTAGTAAATATGGCAATCTAAAAAATTTTGTCAACAAACTTTGCTCATCATTTGCTCCAACATCTGTGCACAGCCATTTTCATGTATGAACATTATCAAAAAATCAGTAAACAGATTTGAATATGCAATCTGTCTTGCATCAACTGAATCCTGATTATAAAAACAAAAGATATTTCTCAGCTGCTCAAATTTCATTAGAGAAAGATATTAAATATTAAACTATTTTTTCATTCATTTGTAGTTAATAACCAATTAAATGTCAGTCACTCTGAAACTCATGTTAGTGTGATATGGCCTACTTTACACTGGACAGAAAATGATGCAGCACTCAATGAAACATTTTTACCCACTTCTGCTATATATTAATAAAAAAAATGGTTTGAATATGGAACAACAAAATTAATTCATATTAAGTAAATATACATCTCAATAAGAGATAAAAGGGTATACATGTAGAGAGACATATATAAAACAACATCATTACTTAACTGAAATTTGATATTTTACCCTTATTACAAATATTTGTTATTATGTTTTGCATTTCTTTGTGCATAGTAGTAGTCATAGCACAGCTCTGTGTCCTTTTGTGACAACAGGGTTTTTCCTCCTCTACTTTTCCAGTTATTCCCTATTTATACTTGTCTACTAATTTGCATACAATAAATACTACAATTATAAAACTACAAGAAAATTAAAGTGAAATGACTATCTAAAATCCAAAGCTAAATCTGCTGCTAAGAAGGTCAGTTCTCAGTGCAGGGCCAGGAAGTTTTCCTGTCTGAAACAATCCTGTACATATATAAATCTACCATCCACCCGTGCATTGAATACTGCTGCCATGTCTGGTCATGTGCTCTTGCTATCCACCTAGGGGGCCCTGGCAAAATCCAATGGAAAATCTGTAATGTGATCGATCCTGATTTGGCAGCTCAGATATAGTCACTTTCTCACCAGCGCAATGTGGCTTGTCTGTGTCTCTTCTACAAATACTTTCATAGCTTCTGCTCTAATAAACTTAGCTCACTGGTACCCCCTATATATGAATTTACTCAAGCCACAAGATTAGCAACTAAGTCCCACACTTTTTTACTATGAAACCAATAAAATGTAAATTCAAATTCTACTCCATCAGCTTCTTTTCTCACACTTCCTGCCAGTGGAATTCCCTACCATTTACTTCCTTCTCTGACAGCTACAATCACCAAAAATTTAAATGTAAAATCAATAGTCATCTCCTATCTGGTTAACTTGCGTTCTCTCTCTCATGCTCCTTTCTCCATCCACTTCACTCTCATAAGTATTCTCATCCTTCTCTTACCCACTTCCTGACACCCCTTATAACCTGTCACTCTTTCTCATAACTTTCCTCCTATGTAACCCCCTGTGCACCAGTGACAGTAAAATGCCTTGCTTGGGACCATATGATTATTAAAAAGAAAAAAAATCAGGTACAAGATGAAAAATGGCACATTATTTGTGAATCAAATAACAAAATAGGCAGCATGACAAATTTTGCTGAACTCAAATCAACAATTAGTTATTGAAAAAACCTACCTTTTAGATCTGAACGTCCATAAAAAAATCAAACTACATTTTGTCTCCCGTAACTCTAACGCAGTCATGTAATTAACTGCTGAATGTCTGTCGGCATAGGACAACAAATTTCGGTCTATTTTCTTCCTTTACTGAAACTTCCGGCTATTTACTTCCTGTAATGAAAGTAATACGCTATTGTATTTCTACGCGCATTACTTTCATTACAGGAAGTAAATAGCCGGAAGTTTCAGTAAAGGAAGTAAATCGACCGAAATTTGTTGCCTGAGAGTTACGGAGAGAAAAAGTGCGAGATATAATTCGTTTTTTTTATGGACTTTCAGATCCAAAGAAGGGGTTTCTTCAATAACTAATTGTTGATTTGAGTTCAGTATATACATTTACACAGAAATAATGCTATTTTGGATAAATTTGAAGGGGAAAAGGACTTCGGAACCTAAAACGAAAATTTACCATATAATGTTTATTGTGTACAGATTAATATGAAATAAAATTCGTTATGCGAATTTTTTTTTTTGTTTTTTTTATTTATTTTGCTTTACAATACATTTTTTATGAAAACACGTTGTCTATTTCTCCTAATAATAATTTCTCTTTTGGATCTAAAAAAAAAAAAAATTACTAAGGGGAGATAATTCTGAATTCACGTCTATTGTGACAAGACCTTTTTCACTTTATCCAAAATGGCGAATGGCCGCTCACAGTCTCGTCAGAATACCAAAAGGTCGTCGAAGCCTTCTATTTCTCAACCCAAGAAACAGTCGTCAAATGATCCGCCCACCGCAAAGAAACCGGTTATCGCTCAACCTACTCACCTCGGACATTTTATCCTAATGGTTGTCATGACATTGTGTCGTAAAATTCTTCTCATCGACATCTCTGTCAAAATCGGGATTTATGTGATCGGAGTATTTGTAGCATCGGTGATTGCTGATTTGTTTGTTGTCCCCCAAATGTATTTCTCGTCCAGGAATAACATCCTAAACCGGTTTTTTATCCGTTTTGGATGGGGTTGGATTTTACTGCTTCTGGGTTCTCTTATATCTCTGACGGTCTACGTATCTACCGGGACCCAAGTCAAAGCCGTGAAGCAACATCTGCTTCGACTGGTTGTGGCCACCTTCTGGTGGTACAGTTGCACCTCTGTGTTCGCCTATATTGAACAGTTGACCGGCATTTGTACAGACATCACTCTAGACACGAAACAAAAATGCCGACGAGCAGGTAAAATGTGGTTCGCCTTCGACATCTCTGGCCACGTGTTTCTGTTGACGTATGGACTTCTGACCATTGTCGAAGAATGCCGGGTTTTTAAAGACTGGAAAAAATTACGTGAAGTTCTGGACAAAGAAAACATGCAACAAATGCGAAAACTGAACCCTGATGAAATTAACTGTGCCAGGGAGGCTTATGATACCTTAACACCTTATATAAAACTAAATTTCATTTTACTGGCCATTGTCACGGTGATCTATGAATTTATGTTGATAATATCCTCTGTATATCGGTTCCATTCTTTGACAGAAAAAGTAGCTGCTTCTTTAATTGCTGTAGTGTGTTGGTTCCTCAGTTATCAAGTCATTTTCCCAAGTTATTCTTCTTGGTTTCCTTCGCCTGGACAAACACATTTTCAATTCATGACAGTTAAAATACACGATAAACTCCACCGACGAAATTTAAGCAAGTAATAGTAATTGATTGAACTATGATTTCTGTTCAAAATTTTAGTTTCTGATTACTTTCCAGTCGTTAAGTTGTTTTTTGTTTTTTATCCCTCAAGGTAGTAAAATTCGTATAAATAAAAAACGATTAAATACCATAAAAAATTGAATATGGTTAAAAAAAAAAAAAAAAAAAATAACCTACTATTTAAAAAACACCAACGCAAAAACGTCTTATTTTCTTCTCTAAAACCTTAAAATAGGTTTTCATTTCTAATTATGAATGCTAGGCATACCTATGATAACCTAGGCTAAAATAATGATAATCTTTTCAAAATCATTTCACCCCAAACAAGGCAATTAATAATACCACAAGGGCGGTTACAGGGATTGAAAAAGAATGAGAAAATTTAAAAGAAATCCAATCTGATCCTAAACAGAAAACGGTAGAAACCTACTCCTGTTTGTTTATAGTTTAGGCGGAAAAGGAGTGTAAACCGGCGATACTCGAACCTATACCAAGTTTAGTACACTTTATGACTCTTTAAAAAGTGAATTTAATTTTTTTTGTTTCTTAACCACTAATTGATTCCTTGCCATGACCTTAACTTAAGGTCCTTAAGTAACAATAATGTTAACATCCTTTAAGCTTAAAAAATTAAAATGCGTGGTGAAATATTTTTGGTTATTTATTTATTTTATTTTTTTGTTTTTGTTTTTAATCTGTCTGTAGTTAGGCAATAATTGAGAATAAAAAGACGCGAGATCAAATCTTTCCTAGACTAAAAAAAAAAGTTTATTTATGAATTATTAATTCCTAGGCTAAAGCTATTTTTAAAAATTCAACGACGAAAGAGTGGTTCGTTCAGTTGAAGGGCGTAAACTTTTTATCACATTGCCTTGATAAAAAATAATTTAGTGAACACGACACCATAAACACAAAGGCAGAAATAAACCTTGTCAGTGTGACCGATATTATTCTTATCTTCTTTTATTTTGTTTGTCGTCCACCCACGATGTAAGGATTTGTTCTAGCAAAGAAGTTAAAATTTAACATGAATATGAATTAACTTAGTTTTTGAAAACTGGAAAGATATAATGAGGTTTGACTTGTTTACTGGGCCCACGGTCCTGAAGGTAGGCGACGTGAATAGTTGGCCAAAAATGGAAATGACTAGGTGACGTGAGTTTCTTATCGCCGCTTAGATGTATTGTAGTAACTTAGTACAAGGCCGAAAGTATGGGGTACCCAGTGAGGGTCGAACTCACTACTAACTGGTTCTAGCGAGACAAGCTTGCTAACCATTACACCACGCCGAGGTGCCTCCCACCCAAGAAATGACTAAAATAATGATGCAATAGCACAATATTTTGACAAGTACAACTCCAACGTCGTTGAACAATCTGATCACATCATATAATTTATCTACCGTTTTAATTGCGATTAATTAGTCTTTTGAATTAAATATAGACACCTACGAAAATTCACTAAAAATTGTATTGGATACATGATGAAAATAATGTCCAAGAACAAAGGATTTGTGTAAAAAAAAAATCTCACTCTCACACACACACACACACATAAAATATCATAAAAATTAAGTGAAGTCAGTCAGTTAAGTGCCATACATGATACAGGCATGGGTGATCAGGTATGGCACTTAACTGACTGACTGACCCCCTCAAAAAAACTTAATTTTTATGGAATTTCGAGAAAATTCTTTTTTTGTGTTGCTTAATCTTTCTTTGTTTGTTATAAGAACAATTCCTTAGAGAAAAAAATAAATAAATAAATTTGTTGGTTTAAAAAAACCAACAAATTTATTTATTTATTTTTTTTTTTTTGTCAAACAGAACCCACCTCACCTCCAGTTAAAGAAAATCTGCTCTGAATCATAAAATTAAAAAAAAATACTATATCAAACTAAGACATAATTTAATTAGAAAAGCCTTTATAAATAAAATACATTATGGACACTGTTGTTTTAAAGAAAAAAAATTTGAATTTTTACAAGGATTGTATTCATTTACAGGCTCAGTAATATTATTGTTACAAAAAAGTATTTACTAATCCTAAAGCGAAAGACTCACTACAATTCAACAACCCCCAATATTTAAAAATAATTTTTTTTTTAATTTGTGTGTGTATAAAAGTATGTTGATTTTTATGAATACAGACGTCTATACAAAACTTACATAAAATAAGAGCGTATATAAACATTTAATTCATTGAAGTTAACTATAATGAATTAAATATGTATAGCTAATTTTCTAACATTTCCTCAATGAGTGTCTTTGTAAGACTAAGCATCATAAGTATCTAAAATTCAATAAAATTTTAGAATTGTTTCAAATATTTTCTTAAATTTTTAAGATAGTTTTTTTTTTGATTATAAGGTGTTCATATATTGATTTTTTTTTTTTTTTTTTTTTTTTTTCAGTTCTACCCCTCTTAAATTTCCCAAACATCAAGCTGTCAATAAATCACTCGACATATAAGAAAAACACCCACTCCATGTTAAAAAAAAAACTTCTCTATGATATTTTAAACTAAAAGTAATATTTGTTTCAAATCAGATTAATTAGACTTTAACTGGGCTAATATTTCTCAAAGTTTTTAAAAAGTATCTTTCATTTTTGAATATTTTTTAGTAAAGAGAAAATAGATCTATAAATAAACAAATTTACTGATTTTATAGATTTGTATTAAAAAAAAATCCAGCAATTTAAATTTGGTTTAAAATACAAAGTATTTTGCATATTGGGAACAATATTGAAATTTAAATTAAATGCTTCAAAAAAGATTTTCCAATTTTTAAAATGTATTTTAAATTTAGATATCACTTTCCAGGTTGAGGGTAGTGGTACCTAGTTTAATATTATTGCTTATTAGTACAATAATAACCAAAATGATCTTATTTAAATTATTATTTTTAATTCACTCTTTGCCACAGTAATTATCAGTACTGTCCATGTGTTTATTAAATCCATTTAGTCAAGTGTTTTATTCAAGTCATCTTCCTCCAGGAACATGAGTTTGGTAGTCAAGCCAGATATTGTTATAAATATTTCTTTGTTAGCTGCAAAACAGTTACTTTTGTAAGGAAAATTTTTTGAGATCAGTACTCCTCTCTACTGTCCATAAAATATTTGTCCTATGTATGATGACAGATACTGCTTGGTGCAGTAAGCATTGTCTCTATTACAATAATATAAGAGACAATTATTAAAGCAAAAAGGGTTCATGTATTTGATATTGAAAATTTAAATGTTTTTAAACTTGGTTTTTCTGTCAACTGTTTTGTTTGTTTTTTTGTTTTTACTTTATTATAAAAATACAATTTATTTTCTCATGACCAATTTTGATTAGAGTATTTTTAATAAAATATAAAATTACTTCCACTGAACTTTTTTTTTCTATTTAAGGAAAAATGATCCTAAAAATATAAAAAGTATTAAATTTATAATTAAGAAATGTGTGAGGAGTACAAAACTTTATTATTGATGTAAATATGGACATGTTAAAATGTGTAAAACAATTTACATAACAACAAATGTAAACAATACTAACAACTAACAAACTGGTTTCTAAGTTATATATATATATATATATATATATATATATAAATAAATGTTTTATTTACTTTTTCTTATATTCATACATATTTTACCAAGTATTTTCAGCCACTTTTAATAGACACTATGAAGAATTTTGGCACTCTTTATTCTCATGAATATAAAAAAAAAACTAAGTAAATAATGAATCAAATTTTCCTTGTCTATCATATTCAATGAAACATAAAGTTGTTTAAACATTGAACATTACTATCTGTTTGTCCTCAAAAGGCCCTCAAGGAATTTTTTTTATTTCACCTCTTTACAGTGACTTTATTTTATTATCTTTGGTCTTCCCCGCGTGATTGTTCACATTTTTTACATTTGTTATTAAATATTGTTTTATGCATTTTAAAATTTACAGCAATAAATAAAAAATATTTTACTACATTTATAATGGCAGAAAGGATATAAATGAATATATATATATATATATATATATATATATATATATATATACTTTTTGCCATTATAAACATAGTAAAATATTTATTTTTATGAATATATATTATATTTTTGCTATTACAAATGTAGTAAAATATTTTTATTTATTGCTGTAAATTTTAAAATATATCTGTAAAAATTCTGTTGCAATCTGAGAAAAGGAACAGTACACTTAAAAAAAGAAAACGAGGAAAATTATATTTTTTCCTCCACATTTTGCCCATTGATAGACTTTATCAAGGCCAAGAAATTAAATGAAATAAATTTTATTTAAATAAGGTATCTGTAAACAAAAAGTTGTTGGTTACTGGTAAAATGCTCATAAAACATAAGATCAACTGAAATTGTTATAAATTTCAAAAATGTCATTTCATGCACAAAGAATTTTTTATATGCAGTATACTGTTGTAAAAATGATAGAAATTAACCATTTTCTTTTGTTTTCTTTTTTTTATGTTTGTTGTATATGTTGTCATGGGAAAGTATTAGTTCTATTAGGAAAGATGAGATTGGGAAAAAACCAGGATCTAGATTAATATTTTGGTCATTTCTTTTGTTTATGGATACCTTATTTAAATAAAATTCATTTCATTTTTCTACTTTGATAAAGTCTGTCAGTGGACGAAACATGTAAGTGAAAATATAGTTTTCTTCTTGTCTTCTTTTTTTAAGTGCACACACACACACACACACACACACACACACACACACACATGCAGAGGGGTAGATCAATAAGTCCGTAGACTTAACTGACTTTTTATCTGAAATGATTAGTCAAGCTACATGAACATTAAAACATTGGATGATATAAATTGGCAAGAGTTAGTGTTGCAAAAAGAAATATACATGCAAAATAATAATTTTGGGTTTTTTTTGTTTTTTTTTTCATCATTAGGTTATGTACTAATTGAGATATTTATAAAAATTGATGTGTCACAATAGAGGTTAACTAAATGACAAAATGGAAAAAAAATAATTTATACATTTCATCCCTGGAAAGGATTTCTTCAAAGTAATAATGGTTCTATGATAGTCTTAAAGAGCAATTCATCTTATGATGGAGTAATTGAACCAGATTGTGGCAGAACATTGCTACGATATTGGAAGTTCAGTATCACTAAATTTCCCAAAACCTTGGCCTTATGTTAAACTAACCTAATGTTAGTAAATGGTGTTTACCTAAGAAAATATACATGTTCATACTTTGTCTATAAACTCAGTAATGAAGACCTTTAGAAAAAATATATTTGTTTTAAATCTTTTACAACAGCATAGAAAGACAGATACCTTGGACAGACAATTATGATAATGATGTTTGGTTTTATCTAGAAACAACGAAGCAGTGGAGGACACATGACCTTCAATGTTAAAAAGAATAAATTGATATTATTTCTACCAAGTTATTATTAATTTTAATGTCCTCATTATTTGTTTGTACTAAATGCATTATAATCAAAAAATTTAAAAAATCTTTTTACCATTTTCATCGATATCCTAAGAGAAATTTGTATTTTGACAATAGTTTTCACTGATCATCTTAGCAAAATGGTAAAAAATATTTAAACCTTACTATGACTATTAGATTAATTTATTTTTTATTACTCCTACATTATGACACTTGTAAAATCCTTTTACATTGTAAAGTAATTCTATTTGTCTAATCAAGGCAAGTGTTCTGGCTGTACTTGAAGTATGCTCACAAAATCTGAAACAAGTTTGTTATATATTTATCTAGATTTTAAGATGTGTGTTATTTTCAATAGAAAAATCTGCAAGAGTTTTAACTAGACTTATAGATTTCAAGAATAAAATTTGTAAAATTAGTAAATAGACTGCTATTACCTCTTTTCTACAAAGTACTAATTTTAAATGAATTCTCATTTTTAGTGATTAATTTGTCTAAGAATGGTGAAAAATTGTTTCCCATACTCAATAAGGAAATTTGTTCTCATGTTAAGAATTAAAGAAATTCAAAAGGAGCAAAGCATTTTCTTTCCCTTTAAAAATACAAAAGATATCCTTTACCTACCTATAATAAAGTATAGACAATGGCCCATCATACTTATCTAAACAAACTTATGTCCCATAGATAGCAAAAAATAGACTTCTCCACATTCCATTAATTTGGTCATAACTGTAGTTACAACTATTACAAATTGTCTATTCAAATTAATAACACTGAACAATGGAAAAATGATTATTTAGCTTATATAACACACACACACACACAGTTAACAGATGAAAAAGTCAAAGAACTTGCAACAGACTTTAAGTTTCAGATATAAACTGCTTGTGTGAATCAGATAAATCTATCAATTTATCTGACCCTGATGAGCAGTTAATATGCAAAAGTTAAACGATGTTACAATAATAGGTCCTTTGAACTTTTCTTCACCTATTAACTATTTTAACTCTAGTATTCTTATTGAACACTTTTTGCCCAAAAAGTCAACTTGCTTTTAATTGTATTAAATTCTATTAATTTTATGTCTTTTGTTAAGATTATTATCAGTATATATATATATATTTATATATATATATATATATATATATAGATATAGATTTAGTGCAAAGAATTTTTCACCTTAACTGAGCAGGTTTGTGCCCACTTCAAAGTTAAATGAGGACACTATTATGGCTGACTTTTTTTTTTCCTTCTCCAACAAGTGAAGGCATCATATTGATGTCCTCACGAAAATTCAAAGTTGGCATGAACCTGTTCAGTTAAAGCAATAAATTTTTTGCACTAAAAAACTATCAATGCTCTATCTCCACCCGGATATCAAACACTTTGCAATAGAAAAAAACTGCTTGCCAAAGTATCTTTTATCAGTAAAACAACTGAAAAAGCAACAGTCTTGGTGCCAAAAGCTATCACAACTCAACACTATATGAATGAAGATTTTGTTAGTGGACAGATTCAAGTTTAATTGTAGATATGTCACCTATGAGCAAATGTTTCTTGTTTTGTGCACATCATGATAAATCCCTCCAAATACTTCAAAAATCCAAGATACCCACTTTACCTTATGGATTGAAAACTGTTCAGCATGGAAATGTGCTTAATTTATTTCGGCACTAGGGATCCGTCCATGAGATTGTACATCCCCGTGAAGGTTATTCTCTGAAATTTGAGTATCAGATATTTGATAGAAAAATCTGACTTTATTATTTTTCAGAGAATCTGATTTTGTATTTCTTACTGATAAGGTAATATTCTTTAAAAGAATGGTAACTTTGTCTTGTAAACATATCTCATTTAAATATTACTTAAAATTCTGTGATATTATTCCAAAAGCAGTGCCAGTTTAATGCTTCAATTTTTCATGTTGGTAACATTGATGCTACACTGAACATAAAAATTAAATAATGAAAGCCATATGTCAAATGATATGTTAAAAAACATGTTAAGTTCGATATAAGAAGTATACTTTTCTTCATCCTTTCACTCCAAGCAAGGCAATAAAGCCACAAAGATGAAAGGGGTTACTGAGTTTGAAAGAATATCATAAAAATAAAACATTATCAAAAAGAGAGAACAATAAAAGAACAGAAATGAAAGACAAGATAACAATTGACATTTCATTTAAACATTTAAAGAGCAAACTTGACTAGAAAGCAAGAAACTGGAAGAGAGTTCCACAAGCAAGAAATGTGAGAGACAAAACTTAGCATAAAACTTACAAATATATATATAAAGACATACCAGAAGAAATCTCAAAAATCTATTGGCCTTAACATTGTGTTAATAGCAATAAGCATTAAGATAATAGCTGGAAAAATACTGTAAGAACCTTGAAAAAATTTGGAAAGCCAACAAACATATCATTCTAAATGTTGGGATAAATACGTGAAAACAAAGGTAAAAGTGTAAATATGGAATAATAAAGAGACTTTATCTAAGAACTTTGGATAACTGCTTTTATATTTGTCTAAAAACTTGATATATCAGAAACAAAAGCTGGTGGCATCTTAGCTGATTGAACAATTTTACAGGGATTTTCACTTTACTGTTTTTCATTTGATTCTGTTTGATTTTATTTTTGTATCCAACAAAAAAAAGTGAAAGCTATCATGTTCTGAAATTATTGTGAATAAACATTCAATTAAAATTCCTTATTGTTAATTAAATGTTATCAGCTGGTGTTTTTTTTTTTAAGTCACAATTATCTGTTTCAAACTGTGTTGCGGGTGTAAAATTATTAGTATTGTAGGAATATAAACAGTGATTTTCTCCCTATCATTGAGATAGTCACAGGGGTGTCATGTGATAGCCAGTGAATGACGTCAGGGGATACAGTGAGCAAGAGTTGTTATGTAGAGCCCAGAGAAGAAGGACATCTCTAGCCCACAGTGATAGGACCTCCAGAAGAAAACCGCATAGTCTAACCAGGTTTATAGAGAAACCACTGTAACTCCAGTTTTCCCTTCAGTAAATATTGCAAGTAAAGTTCTGATTTCTTACACACTGTTGTTATAATTTCTCTGTGGGACACGTGTATATATGTCTATATAATTTTGTGTATATCTTAGTATTATAAAGATCTCTATGAGAACAAAACATGTCCATTATTTTTTTCCTTTCAGCTATTATGCTTCATCCATGAAATATCGGTGTTGTTATATCATGGATATAATAATGACTATAAACAGGGAAGTAAATGGGAGAACAAATCTTTCTTCCATAGTTCTACTTTGTTACAGCATTAAAATAGTTCACTTATATGAATCTGTACTCAGAGTTTTAGGGATCTTTTTTTTCATCCAATCCTTAGCAGAATTTTTGGTGAACTAAGTTTATTTCTTCTTCTGCTTCTATGTGCCATGTCCCTTCAGGACATAAGCGATCATTGCTTTCCACATCTCCCTATCCCTGGTAGCTCTTACCACGCTTTCTCCTGTTACCCCACCCAAACTTCGCTCTGCCATCCACCTGCTCAAGCCCTTCAAATATTTTGTCCACTGCTTTCCCCATTTTTCTTTTCCTCTATCTGACCTGTGAGTATCAGATTCTCCAAGCCTTCCTTCCTCATCACATGTCCCAAGAAATTCAGCTGTCTCTTTCTAATGTTCAGAATTAATTTCCTTTTCATTTCCATACTTTCTAAAACCTCATCATTGCTCACATGCTTGATCCATGATATTCACAGCATCCTTCTGTAGAACCACATTTCAGTTGCTTCAAGTTTTTCTTTCATCCTTTACAATATTGTCCAGCATTCACTGCCATATTGAAGGACAGACGTCACACAGCAACCCAGAACTCTTTTCTTTATTTCTAGCAAAATGTCCTGTCTCTTAATACTCTGCTCAGCTTCTGGAATGCGTCCTTGGTCATTCCAATTCACCTTCAGATCTCAGTGTCGTACTTTCCGTCTTCCTTTAGAAATACTTCGCAATACTTAAATTTCTGTACTTGCTTGATTTTAGTATCCCCAACCCATAATTGGCCTATTGTTCTCCTCCATTTGCTGAACACCGTACATTCAGTTTTTTTCTATATGAAAGCATTATTTTTATGATAGGTTATTGTTAAAAAATTCTGTTAAACATGTAAAATATATGTTTATGGAGATAGATAAAGTGATGAAGATGGATAGAATGGAAACGTTAAGTTATTCATCACCAAAATTATTGCATGATCAATTTGTGGTCATCCCTTGTTTCCTGTTTAGGATGTGGTTCCCAGCTTTCTTTCTTTTTTTCTTTCCCCAATCTTCTTTCACTTTTTTTTTTTTTTTTCTCAATTGGAGTAGATAGACTTATCTATCGCCCGGTTCACACTCCACCCACATCTTTTGAACTGGTGAAGAGGCTCATCCCTTGTTTCCTGTTTAGGATGTGGTTCCCGGCTTTCTTTTTTCCAATCATTTTACTCTTAAGTAGCCCCATGCGCATCAATGGCGTCACCGCCTTGCTTAGGGTGATATGATTAAAAAAAAAAAAGATCTGGACTTGAGTCAAAACACTTTTCTTTTCCTAAGACTGGTTACACATATACCTATTATATCAGTGGATAGATGTTATATCTTCATCACTAGGTGCTAGGTTCCTCACATTGTTATACTTTATTTGGTACAATTTGAATTTTGTCTTCTGAATACATTGTATCTATTTGGTACTAAGACATCTTCATAGAATTCTGATTATGTAACTATTACAATGGATTGTTTCATTCAGGCTTTCCCAAAATTATTAGCATCAATGGCCCATTTTCACATGGAAAAATTTTCCATCATCCACCTGTAGAGTAATTATTCAAAAGCACACTAAAATTGTTTGATAAAGTTTATTACTGGTTCATAAAGTGAATTAATGATGTCAAAAATACCAAAGGTTGGTAACAAATAATGCAGATTTATGCAGCAATTGCTACTGTTACTGTCATATTAAAGAACAAACTAGACCATTGAAAACTATATATGTAATAAAACTATATTTATAATTTATCATTAGTGTTATCCTTGCAAGTGTTGAAAGAAAATTATCTAAACTTATTTATAGATGGAACTTTATTTGTGTGTGTGTGTCTGTGTCTGTGTGTGTCCGTTACCTATAGACTCCAAAACAGTTGAACCAATTTTCTTGAAAATTTACACAGCTGTACTGTAAGCTTCTGCAAGTGTTCTTAGCTAGGTTTTGTGCCGAGGTACTCCTGATAAATATCAATAATCAAAAAGATCGGGTTATAGAAGGAGTGGTCCGATTTTAGTCAAATTTGATACACTCATAGACAAAGACATAAGAAACAATATTCAGAAGTTTCAAGGTTGCAGTTCTTACAATAGTGCAAAAAATCAATACTATATATATATATATATAAAAGGCAAGATGTTTGTGTGTGTGTCTGTTTATCTGCCTGTATATCTATTTTTTTCAGCCCTTTTATTTTAGTTTTTGCTTTGGGTTTGGCTCTAAGTAGGTATAATTGTAGTTCTTAGTCTCAACTATGATACCATTTACTCAGAGGACATATTTAGCCTTCAAAATTCAGTTTACAACGAAAAAACTTATTTGATATCAATACCAGGAAATAAAAATTTGACTTAGATCCATTCATTTTTCTTTCAGTCTACGGTTTTGCTTTAACTGGAAACAACTATTGCTTTTTAGTCTTTCATGCCAACATCCAAAGAGTCTGATCTCCAGGACCATGGATTAGTTTTAAAGCTTTCATTACACCCAAGCAACGCTGGGCTATACTGCTAATTGTTCAAAGTTATAAAATTATTAAGAATGTGCATTATTAGCAACTAATAGAAATTCAGTTAATATTTTTTATTATGTTGAAGACTGAAGAACTACTAATGTTAATGATGAAAAATGCCATAATATTCCTTATTTGCAGGAATATTTATATCTTATCTAGAAATGGAATTCAATTATTTCCATTTATCAGCCTGTTTTTTGTTTTGTTTTATATATATATATATATATATAGGTTCTTTGCATATATTCTTGTAATATTTTTTTTTTTAATCATGTCACCCCAAGCAAGGCATTCCACTGCCACTATAGCGCAGGGGGGTACACAGGATGATAGACGAGTTAGGATGTACATAGGGGGAGAGTTGGGGAGAATGGGAGGGTTAGTGTGTTAGGAGGTGTCTATTGACCTTACATTTAAACTCCTGGAGGTTATAGCCGTCGGGGAAGCAAGCATGCGTAAGGGAAGTGCGAGAAAAGAAGCTGTTGGAGTGGAAATTGCTGTTACATTTCATCGGTTTCACTGTAAAAGGGTGGGACCTAGTTGCCAATCTAGTATCTCGTGCGAACTCACACCTAGGGGGCAGCAGTGATTTAAGTTCATCAGAGCAGAAGCCATGAAAGTATTTGTAGAAGAGGCACAGGGAAGCCACGTCACGCCGGTGAGAGAGTGACTGCAGGCGGTCAGCTAAGTCGGTATCAATCACATTACAGATTCTTCGCTGCATTTTGTCAAGAAGCCTGAGGAGAATAGCAGGGGCACCCGACCAGATGTGGCAAGAGTATTCAAAACACGGGCGGATGGTAGATTTGTATAAGTGCAGGATAGTTTCAGGCGGAAAGAATTTCCGGGCCCTGCACAGAGAGCCAACTTTCATGGCAGCGGATTTAGCAATGGATTCGACATAGTCATTCCACTTGAGGTCCGCTCAGAGTGTTAGGCCAAGCAGGCGTAGTGTTTTACTCTCTGGGAGGCATGCCTGTTCCATGCTAATGGGAGGGAGGTGCGGTCGTCTTTGATGGTTTAAGCTACCATATGTTCGAATACCTTTTTAATACTCAAAATCCTATACTGCCCGCCATTTTCTGTTCAGTTGCTTCATGCCCACCAACAGTTGAAATTGCCCACTGATGGTTGATATCTTTTATTCTTAACATCAACTTAATTATGAGTAACTGATTTGCAGATCTTGTATTATCTTGCAGAACTAAAGATGAATTCGACTGCTTGTGAACTGACATTTCAATACAAGACATTTTCACACTGAATTTATTCAACAGTTCTATGCAAAAGTAAATCAGTTTGAGATCTACCACCAGTGGTGTGTACGTGCATCTGACTGCAAAAAAGCCTAAAGGTTCGTATGAAAGAGTGCTATGGGGAAGTGAGAATTAAAACCTTGATCTTAAACCAGATATTAGGCTCTTTGGTATTGAAAAAGCATTCCCAAATGCATTTATAATTATTTTGCAGAAGGTATGTAATTCGTACCTGTACTTAGATATGAAGGCAGTGTAATGGTTAGTGACTTGGAATGCAAAATTTGTGAGCTGAGTTCAAAATCATGCTTCAAATCATTATGACAAATCCTCTGTCAGGCAGGACCTAGATTTCTTTTTGTGTTATTAATCCTACTTCTGCTAAATAAAAAATACACAGCTTTATGTACGTCCTTGCATTGATGTCACTGCAAGGACTACTTAAGACATGAAGGACACATACGTTAACGTGTGCTTTTTTCAAATGTCATGTTTCTTGAGGATGTAAGTGATTATGACTCTCCACAGATTCCTTTTCTGTATTATCTTTGAATTGCGATGCATTCTTGGAAAAGATATCTGGTTTCTCATTTTCTCCTCTATGGTTTTCTTTTTCTTAGACTAGGTACTATCCAAGGTTAGAGTGGTTAGGCTATTCTGTTATTTAATCCCCTAGAAAATGAGTTCAGTAAATATACAAACATAGAAAGAGGGATGAGACAAGCATGTGTCTTTTCACCAGACCTATTCAGCCTTTACATTGAAGCTATCCTGAAAGAATTACATGTCTTATCAGGATTCATTATAAGTGATCACAATCTTAACAACGTAAGATATGCAGATGACACTGTGTTGACAGCAGAAACAGAAAGGAAACAGCAGAAACAGAAAGGAAACTACAAGAAGTCAGAAGTACTGAACTAACCCATAACCAAACTTTAGCTTCAACAAGGTTTTGGAGAGAATGCAATCAAAAAGGAAACTGATATGAACATCATTAAGAGGTAGTTGAAATTTCTGGGGTACCTTATGAGGAAGGAAGGCTGAGAAAACCTGATATTCACAAGACAGAAGGAAAGAGCGACAGAGGGAAGCAACACGTGACATGTTGATGGGCTTGAGCAGATAGATGGCAGAACAGGGTTTTGGAGAAATAACAAAAAGACAAAACTTATTAAGAGCTACAATGGACAGAAAGATGTGGAGGGCTATGAATGTCTACGTTCTGAAGAAACAGGGCACCTAAATAAAGAACTGCTTCTTATTTCATGATTTTATTGAAGAAGAACGTTCTCGCTGAGAGCGGTCTTCAGATCAGCCGGTGAATTCTTTTTTTATATAATCATTTCACCTTAAGCGAGGCATGTCTACCACTGGTGCGTATTGGTAAGAGAAAAAAAAAACAAGGTACAGGAGATGTCGAAGAAAGGATAAGAGAAGGATGGCAATCAAAGAGAAAGAAGGTGGCAATTGACGTTGCATTTAAACTGTTTGGAGATTGTAGCTATAAGTGAAGCAAGAAAACTGAAGTGAGTTCCACAAATTGTAAGTGCAAGAAAATAAACAATTAGAGCAAAAGAGGTGGTTGCATTTAACTATTTCGATGGTAAAAGGGCAGGACCTTGATGTCAATCTAGTAGCACGCTTAAATACATGTAGTCAGGGAACCTGGGAAAAAGTTTGTCAGAGCAGTAGCCATGAAAATACTTATAGAAAAGACAGGGAAGCCACATCATGTCGGTGAGGAAGTGAGTGAATGTGGGCTGCTAAGTCAGGTTCAATTTCATTGCAGATCCTCCTTTGGATTTCAGGAGATTTTTAGATTGTCTTAATTGACAAATAAAGATTCATAGAAGTATTTCGTTGCAAATGGTACGAAGCCAAAGAATGCTTTTCCAAAAAGTCTTGGGAATATATTCAGTGCTAGGCACCAAAACATCTTTAGAGTTTAGTTTTCAAACTGTATTCCAATTGATCGATTTTTCAAATCAGTAAGATCTTACTAGCTGGCAAGGTGATGATTCGTCTTACAAAGACACGAGCCACTCTGTCGAACTCTCGGAAATTTAATCTAGCTCTTACTGGTGGTTACAGGTACAATAGATGAAGAAGGCTTAACTTAAGTTTTGATCTAATTTTCAAATTTTCGTTTTTATACCTTCTTATAGCGAGACGTAAATACTAAAGTTCATTTGTAAGAAGATAGAACACATGCTTGTTAGCACAAGGAAGCATTCAACAGGCGAATTGCAAAATGGAGAAACCAAAACCAAGAAAGTAGAAAAATGTAAACATCCAGGAAGGGCTTTAACAGAAGAAGAAAAATGTGACGCTAAAATCCGAAGAAGCATTGAGATAGCAAAAGATGCCTTCTAAAATCTAAGCTAAGCATTCAGTCAGTTAAGTGCAATACGTAATACACGCTTAGGCGATCATGTCACGAAAGAGACATGACTGACTGGGCAGAAGATTATCCTGCAGTAGGTTGGTATTACTTTCTGCGGTAGACTGGTTGCCAACCAAGGCTACAGAACCCAATCTCTCCTGTTATTTAATCCATAAATGGAGGGAAGAGACGAGTTAATACCTTTCCCAATGGTATTTGCGCGTAAGTGAATGCAACGAATTCAACTGGAATTGGAACTCAGCTCCCCGATTTCTCGTTCCGAGCCGATATACACTTCAACACAACGCACAAGGCAAAGCATTAAGAAACTGGAAAATTTTGTTAGCAACAAAGAAATGAATACCGAACTGTTATGTAATATCGGTCTTCCTATATGGCAGTGAATGCTGGAAAATCTCATCACTGATGAGGAACAAACTTACAGCAACAAAATGTGGTTCTACAGAAGGATGCTGAGAATACCATGGACTGAACATGAGCAACGACAGAGTTTTAAAGAAAACGGAAATGAAAGTGACACTTGTGCATAACACCAGAAGGAGGCAGTTAAAATTAATTAGGAGCATAATGAGGAAAAAAGGCTTAGAAAATATGATACTAACAGGACAGAGGGACAGAAGAAAGCAGCGCATAACCTACCTAATGAGTATAAGTAAATGGTTGGCAGGGCATGGTTTAGGAAAGGCAAAAGACAACTTTTACTAAGAGCTACAATGGACGGAATTGCGATGAGCCAGAATTGCCCACGACCTGAACGGACACATCACATGGAAGAAGAAAATAATTTTGCGATCTTTTTGTAAACGTTTACTACTATATTTACTAGAGTCAGATCCCTTCGTCATCAAACGACTTATTCAGATCGAAACGCCTACCAGCTATCTGATAAAGGTTTGTGCGTTCGTTGTAAGAAGTATTTCTGAAAAAAAAAAAGCTAATGTGAGAAGACTATTACTACTGCAAGGAATTAAACCCTTACTGGGTGCTTTCATTTGTGTTTAGGATTCATTTTTGTGCTTAAAATTAGTTCTCATTTTCTGCTAAGTAACGACGTAAATATATTTCAACACAGCAGCTGCTAAGGATAGAGTCTATCAACTTAGGAAATCAGAAGCTTCGATTTTTAGGTACAAAATCAAAAGGGATAAATCAATAATTTGCGCTGTAAATGTAATGTGATAAAATAAAAAAAGGTATTTTTAATCTTAAAAATATTTACAAAAACACTGCGTCTGCTGATTTAGTAAATAACCAAATATGGAAAAATCATTCCCTTGGAATCGGAATTTGGTGAAGGGGAAGAGTTAAAGAAACTCGAGAATTGATGTGTCAAGTGTGTTGAACTGTGGGATGAATATGTGGAATAGCATTAATGTTTTGTGGCTCCAGAGAATTCCATTCATGCCCAATCCGAGAACATTTCAGCACCCTCTGTATATTACCAATTGCAATACCCCCCCACACACATATTATTATTATTATTACTAGCAGTACCCATGGAATTTCCACGGAAGGATAATTTTACTTTGTCATACTATGATAGTAACGTCTTCAAACATAAAGCTATTGGACAATAAAATAACGATAACAGAGTGTAATTTTATAAAATATATATAAAAGTAATGTCCATAGAAGCTACTTTACAATATATTTACTTATATTAAGCGGCGTATGCACAGACCATAACCAAACCTGTATGCTATTTTGTGAGAGATTTTGAAAGAGAAATTTTTTTTATTACTGAAAAATCATGGCTTCTGTGTCCATTGTAAACAGAAAAGACCAACTGAATAATGGCCAAGGGTGTAAGCGCCAGAAATTTTGTTATTAGGTTGCGGGCTAAGACAACAAACCTACCTATTTTTACTATATTGTACAGTACACATACATGTACATACACACAATTACTGCTACAACCACCAGCTTAAGCTGCTACTGCTACGGTAATGCTATAGACTCTCTCCTTCTACTCTCTCACTCTTTACTACCCTTCCGTTTGGCAAATGTGAGAGAAAGGCTGAGGAGAGTAGCGTTTATAAAAAATAGAGAGGAAGGAAAAGCTCGTGTAGAGAATAAGTGTGTTATCTTTCTTCAGGAGCGTAACGGACGGAGGAACTAAGTAACTAACTAAGGAAGGAACCAGCAGAATTATTATATGATTATTGTAAACGTGATTTTTGTGGAGATGCGTGTTTGAACAGACGCCCTATTGTATTTTATTTTTATTCTACCAGTCTACGCATTCTAGAGACATAATAAAGAAAATGTGCTCTCTGGTACGGTTTGAACCTGCGTACCCCCAACCCGTCGTGCTATTTTACATATATCAGGATATTTTGTTATTGTGTAATAATTAACAAGAACCTTTCTCATATTATTGCGATTGAAAATTGTTTACTCCTTACAAAGTATTGGTTTCTATCCTCACTGTTGTCCTTGTACCATTCTATTCGAAGATTAATAATCATTAATACATACACTATAAAATCTGCTGACGCCATGGAACTCGAATGGAACGTGGTAAACTAGACAGATCATTACAGATCTCCGAACAACCAATTTAGTCTCGTATTAATTCCACCTTTTGACACCGACATGATTTTGACAACCTCAATGATTGATTAGATTCTCTTTTGATAACCTGTCAAAATATATCCACTCGCATGTCGTGGCTGTTCGCACAAGTTCCTATTTTCTCTGATGAAATGTAATGCGATAAATGAAGCCATTTCTGGTGTATCGATTAATCACATTATTTCAAAACAAACAAACCATTTAGAAATCCCAAATTCTATCAACATTAACCTGCCAACAATCTTAGGCGAGTGGCTTTGGTACCATGCGACATCGCAAAACTGTACTAGAGTGTACAGCTCAAGAAATACAGAAAAGGTCTCTGCAATGGAAGGTTTAATATCAAAATTAAGCTCGCTCTCTCTCTCTCTCTCTCTCTCTCTCTCTCTCTCTCTCTCTCTCTCTCTCTCCTCATTCAACTTTCCCCACCTATATATATCGGAAAGCGATTTGACATCGGGTTGCCACTTTTTTTGAGTTTGTAAATCGCTCCCTTTCATTGGATAAAAATATTTCCCACTGGCTCGCGAAATTCGCTTTGGTCTTTTTTCTTCAATATGGAGTCAATTCTATTTTCTATTGGTCAAAATACATTTTTCGCACAGGCTCGCGAATTTGAAAACAGTGAAGAAAAGAGAGCTATTTTTATTTCATATGCACCACAGGTTATCATCATCATCCCTATCACTGGATATGGTCGTAGAATCACAGAGCAACTGAGTACTTGACCAGCTCCCTTCTTCTTGGTTGCGTTCAATGAAAAAACGAAAATTATTTATGTTTCAACCTAAGTAGTTAAAGATCTGTAAATTTATAATGCATGATAGCGAATTCCTATTCCCAGTTCTAATCTAAAACAGGAAGTTGTTTCTCCACCACTTCTGTTGTATGACTCTGCGTTTTGAATCCCAAGTCACATTTATAATATTTATTATCTAATTCTCATAAACACTACTTAAATAAACTGGTCCAAACATAAAAAGTAAGGCTAAAGTTATTTGGAAATACTTTTTGTAGATTAGACCTTCCTCGAGGCACGGCATCTGGTCTGGTACTCCTGCTTCAGTCACTTTCCCACTACCGTAATATAGCTTCCCTGCGCCTTTTCTATAAATACTTTCATAGTAACTGTTCTAATGAACTTCTTTCTATGGTACCTAGACCTTATGAATTTAAGTGCAGTACTCGACTGGCGGCAAGGTCACATCATTTTACAGTTAAAATGGTTAAATGTAGCTGTAAGTTGAAACTTTTCATGTCACAACTTGTGGAATTTTACTCAAAATCTGCCAGTGAGCTACTTGATATGGGGTAACGAATCAATGCAAATAATGGTGAAAATGTAATTGAATAAAATGTAATTGAATAAAATGCAACTGTACTTTATATTTTAAAGAATAGAGTTGATAAACAAAAACGGAAATTATTCATACTTCAATCTAATCGTAGTTAAAGATTTGTGAATCTAAAATGCATGTTAGCGAATTCCTATTCCCAGTTCTACTCAAAAACAAGAAATTGTTGTATGGCTCTGCGTTTCGAATCCCAAGTCACCTTTATAATAATTCTCATGAACGCTAAATAAATAAACAGGCCCAGTTGTACAGTATCACCTTTGTTCGTACCTACACACTTACATACATTCACACATCACACTACTTTGTCCAACAGTGATTGGTCGATACATCGCCAATGTTTTCTTTATTATCTTTCTTAAAGAAAGATCTGCAGGCGTGCACCGCAGATCTTGTTTGTTTTTTGTTTTTTAAATAACTTGCTTTACCAGGACAATTTCTAGACAGGAATACCATTACAGAGCCTACTTCTACCTTCATCCAATATCTTCAGCACAGAATGTCTACATTGTCATTCACTCCAACTCGTTTACAATAAAGAAATGCACGTTCCATCATCATTGAACAACTGTGATGTCGTTTTTAATAGACAGGACGCTGTGAAGAAGCCACTGACACCTAATCATACAGAACCCTTCAAAGTACTTTCATGCAATTCCAAATATTTTACAGTACAACTTAATAATGGCCAGTCGAATATTTCAATTGATCGATTGAAGCCAGCGTAACTTGAACATTATGCTAACCAATTTCAACCGGATTCACACACATCCGATATTTCACAACAACCACCGTCATCATCATCATCACCCAACAACAATCACCAGTCTTCTTCGCAACCGGAACCACAGTATACCAAGAATGGAAGGAGAGTACATTAACCTTCCAAATATCGACAATACTAGACATATTAAAGAATTTATTACAAATTTCTTTAAACCCGTGGGGGTATTATACGGTACCACCTTCGTTCGTACCTACACACTTATATACATTCACACATCACACCACTTTGTTAAACAGTGATTGGTCGATATATCGCCAATGCATTTCATTACGAGATAATTTACAAATCGCAGCTATGCGACAATTTACAAAACACGTTATTTTCAAGTAATAATTCTTGTACACTTTTGATAGAAGATTGAATCAAACAGACCTCGCCAGTCTAACTAGCATACGCTCGCTGATTGGTTAATTATTAACCAATCAGATCGTTCGCAAGTTAAAACCCAGTTTTCCTGCGCAAGCGAAGTGAGCACTTTCATTACTATTTAAGGGGCCGTTTTCCGTAACGCCTTAGTGAGATTTCAGCTACCTAACGAATCCTTGTCAGTTGAAATAATATCCTCACTCACTCCTACGCGCATGCAATGAGAATTCAACTGTTAAATCCCTGTCAGTTGGATACCAGCCAAGCACATCTTCTAAGAATACGCTGATACAAGCATTTCAACATTTCAACCCAACAATTTTGAACTTTCTTACAGAACATTCTATCAATGATTTTTCCTTTCTGAACAAGACTTTATCAGAACAAAACTTTCCTAAGAACATTTATTCATTAATTGATTTTCTCTCAAATTACAGTTCTTGGGAGAAAACTCTTGATCTTTCTACATTGTTCACAGTTAAATACGTGTTTCTTTCTCTATCAACATTGAATGATTGTATATTTGTTAATACATATATATTTTGGTTACAATTCATCGTTGGTTATTCTGTTCACTAGTCTTATGTTTTCTAATCCTAAATATAAATTAATATGGTGGTTTCCGCTATATTTCCTTGGCTAACTCGATGGGCGTGACTGATTAGACTTTCCTCAATGCACGGGCATTTGTCAGAATCGAAATATATTAATTTTATATAATTTTAGAAGTGGAGGAGCCGTGTTCATAATATCGAGACAATATAAAATCGATATCTAATTTTTGACACAATTACTTGACACAGTTGTTCTTTGTACAAAAACATATCCAATAAAGAACAACTAGATAGATACACTTTTAACTAACGAACAGAAATTTGCATAAATTTATAAAAGTATGTATCCGTTTATTCCTATAAAATGACGGGGTTTTTTTTACCAAGGTCAATAGGGATAACCCACAAAGGCAGCTATGTTGGGCAGACCTTAGTTACAGATCAAGTTTGTAACAAACTAATTGTCCTTCTTCTATACTGTTTGCCAACAACAGACATAGATTATGGTTCTTTTCGCTATATAACCTGAAGCTATCGGGATATGGTTAATGTTTAATAATTCGGCCTTGTGTCATACATAACCGAACTCCCTACCGCTTACAGATTTATTCCGAATTATCATCACCAGAAGGTTGGCATAAAAGGTTGTCAGCAGGTTGGTATGTTTGGATTAGTGTGG
Source organism: Ascarosepion bandense (assembly GCA_037127315.1). Classification (NCBI taxonomy): domain Eukaryota; kingdom Metazoa; phylum Mollusca; class Cephalopoda; order Sepiida; family Sepiidae; genus Ascarosepion; species Ascarosepion bandense. The sequence continues at coordinate 2,457,526 of JBBBDQ010000740.1, read as the reverse complement.
AATAATGGAAGAATAAAAATATACATTTTTCATGATAAAATAGAAATTTATTAAAAGAAATGAATAATAAAAATTCGTAGAAGTTTATGTTTAATGAGAAACAAGTAATGAGTTAAGGGTATCAAGAGTTGTAGAAAATGTAATTTGTTGGAAATAGTTTATGCGTATGTATGTATGTATGTATGTATGTATGTATGTATGACCATTTGTTAGGTAGGAATGTCTTTGGATGAAAAAGAAGAGGTAAAAGGAATCAGCACACGAGAAAAAAAAAGAAAGAGAACAATGTGCAGCGCGACCTTATGTCCGGGTCGACTTGAAGTTTCTCCCGTTACATTTTAGTTGTGTGTGTGTGTCTGTCTGTCTGTCTGTCTCTCTCTCTCTCTCTCTCTCTCTCTCTATATATATATATATATATATATATATATATATATATATATATATATGCTCCCATCTCTCTGACTGACTGACGCTGATTGGAGTCATTTATAGTCATTTAAATTTTCCGCACTGGACCGCGAAGTTTTTTTAGTCTTGCAAATCGCTTCCATTGGTCAGAAAATCAATTTAACATCTAATATTGTACAACCTTTTTCATCTCGTTTAACGAAACTCAACAAGAAAGTTTAAAGGTTAATGAACAATTAACATACTATCAAACTTCTATCTCAGCAAACAAATCTTACGAATAATACTCAGCAAAGACATGCATCAAAAAAATCTTTCATTAAAAAACAAACAAACAAGAAACTTTTTAATGAGCACAAAATTCATATTTATTTTTATAATGATGGTTATAAATTTTTTTCTATAGTTCTATTTAAGTATGTGCTTAATTTTATTTGCAATAAATAGTAAAATAGTAATATTTCTTAAAGAATATTTTTATTGACAAACAAAATACAGACATTTTAGTTTATTTCAAGTAGAAATCAAATTTTGCTAAAACAAACAAACTCTTAGAACATTTTCACAGTTCATAATTTCATATTTATGAAGCAATGTGAGGCTTAGGAGATGACGTGTTAGTCAAGACAAAACAAAATAAAGAATTTCTTTTTACAAGGTTGAACATTTGAAGTTGTCACTAGTGTGTTTCGGGGAAAGTAATCAAGCATTAAAAAAGTTTGTAGTTTTGATGTCAAATAGAGTTCTTTGAAATTCCGCTGTTCGCATTAGAGGCTGATAATGCATCAGCATATAATTTAACATGGGAGTTATTCAAACATATAGGACCCTGAGGTTCGATGAATAGTCTGGAAAGAAAATGTGTAGAGTCAGTGGTTGGACACAATGTAGTATTCAAAAAGCATAAAGCAAGTTGGTTTCATATAAAGTTATAAAATTGTATTTGACATGGATAAAAAAGGTATATTTTAAGGTTCCACCTGAAAGTATTACTTCGGAATTTGATATATAAATAATGTATTTTTGCTTACTAGACTTCAAGTATAGAAAGACTCTTTGCAATCATTGGTTGTTATTAAAGTCTAATATTGTATTAACGTGAAATAAATAAGTGAAGTTCGTATTAACATGGATTCTTTTATCAGCATTTAAGTTAGTGCCAAATGGCGAAAGAAGTGGGCGATTGTGGTTACATTACATAGGGGATGTACGCTAGCGGCTGCTTCAGGGGGTAGGGGGCCAACTGAAATAATTGCTGGGTTGTCTCGGTTAAATTAAATACCTTTCAGGGTGGAGAGATGCCTCGGCAGAAAAATTGTCTAATGCAGAAATATGTTTGTAAAATGAATTAGAAAATCAGATTTCGAGTTTTAGAAAAATTAAGAAAGCTAGCTAGAGCTTGCTTTCAAGAAAAGTGCACAAAATTTAACCAGTAAAAATAAAGTGATAAATAAATTGTTGCCAAGCTGCGATTAGTAAGTTATTTTAGGTAATAGTATTTTTTATCCCATGATATTGTGAGTTTGCAAATTGTGAAGAAGAAAGTTATTTTTATTTTGTAACCACCACGCATACAAATTGATGTAATGCTGTTTGATAAATAAATTTTCATTTATTTATATAACAAAACACTTTTCAGTTGTAAACTGTGGGGGGTGGGAGAATTCAATAAATATAATCGATGTCTCCATAGACATAATTATTATTATCTTTTTTTTTTTAACATCAGTTCTAATCCCTTTTTACAAAAATAGCTGAAGATAGTTTTTAAACAGCAAAACAAAATGGTGTAGAAAACAACAGAAAAATAGCAAAATGTTTAACAGGTATAAGTACACCGGCTTCTATAAATTAAATGTTTAAGACGCCGGTCGTGTTTATCGAATTCCCATCTTATTGAAAAGGATGTCTTTATTTCTGATTTCATGCTGTTTCCCTTAACAGTTGAAGCGTGTAGCAATTAAATTATTGTAATAAAATCTCAATTTATAACAATAATTAATAATAAATTTCTAATCATTGAATTTTTTAATTTTTTTTTATTTAATAAAGCAGTCGTGTTAATCTCAATAGAGACTCCAATAAATGTCAGTTTTACACATGCAGTATGAAAATGAAAGTTTGAGCTCACTAATCAAATACCTGTGCAGAAATTAATGACAACATACTGTGGGAAAATCTTTTGTCTAGACAGTCATGCCTCGATAAAAAGACATGATCGCCCAAGAAGCGTGTATCACGTATAACACTTTGACTGACTGAATCAAACAGCCTTCGTACAAATGTTATAGAGGCCTCGGTGGTGCTTATCAAATTGGCTTTGTGTCAAACACAACCGAATTCCCCACAATTTAAAATTTCAGAAAGTTGAAGGTTGGATGTTGGAATGTGGAAGAGTACGTGAAGACGAAGAAAGGAAAATTGGAAGGAGAGGAAGAACGAATGTATGTCGACGAGACATGATAGGGTCGGCGTATTGAAATTTCTTCCTTACATTGTGACAAGGCCCTTATCAGATTACTACTCCCATCAGGCTACCTTTTGTTGGTCAAAAGACGTACATAAGTAGTGAAATTTAGTCACGTGATTGGATCGAACGGCATACTCTTTTTTTTTTCTTTTTTTTTTTTTTTTAGGTGTTAAGAAAATTTGACAGGGGTCATAGTTCAATTTGCTATTCCCTAGCCAATAAGAATCTTAATTTTCACACCGACTTGTGAAATTTGCCTTGGTCTGGGGTTTTCCAAAATGTTTTCAATCGTTCTGATCCAATTTTTGCGGGTGTGCTATTTTACTTTTTGTGTTAGTTAAATTGTTGGATGACATAGGATTTGTATCCTATAAGGTAAGGAAAAAATTCGTACTGTAATAAATTCGATCCACACTGGATGCTCCATCAGTTTCACAAGGAAAAGGATCAAATGATTATGTGGAACTAGCCATTGTCCATTTGGCTACATATGTAATATATACTCTATCGATAAAATATTTATTAAATATCGATATTAAAATAAAGGGGACATAACTTACATTGTATATGAGTTACCTCCCATTGTCTTATAGTAGAGAGAATATTTCAAATCATTCGAAATAAAAATATAGCAAAAAATATCAAATTTATTTGTTTTTAAATATGCTTTTCGTTTCACTTGTCTTGAACTCTATGATAAATATATTATTAATATATATATTATCAACTAGTATTTGAACTAGTCTATATATTATTAGAATTATTGATTCTATTGTTAATTTTATTTCCGGTAATACATTATGCCTTTCTAGATTGTATGCTATGGGAAAACAACATATAAATAATTATAGAAAAATCTATGCAAAGTAAAAAACATTCGTGTGATATTTTTCTTTGTTTAGGACTTCATCAGATTAAAGTGATGTTTACATTGATGTGATTACACATTCACATGAAGGAGAGGGGACAATGAAAATTTTAATTTAATTTTTTTTTAATTTGTGTTATGGTATAAGATCTAGTTGATTTTATTTACTTTCATTTTGTTTATATTTTTATCATTTTCATTATACCATTTTGTCATAGATTTTTCTAAAATTGTATATCAGGGGTGGGCAAACTACACTGCAGTTCCTAATTATTTTATGCAGCCCAGAATGTGAAGGTTCGAAGCAAAAGTATTTTTGCTCATGAGTATATTGATGTGAAGTCATTTCAAGCTAAGTTTCTCCCCTTTGTAAGGTAACTAAGTGAAAATAACTTGATTCATTTCTCATACTTGAAAAATAAAATTGTTACTTAAGCTAGGACAGAGGAAAATAATAAGCAAACCTCTGCTTTGAAAGAAGGGTTCGCAAAAACCTCTAGAAAATCTATTTTATTTGCTAACTCGCCAATTTACAGCAAATGTAGATGGTGATCTTCAACTGCAGTTGATGTCTTAAATGATAATCTCCTGAAGAAGTAGTTTCAAAAATCAAAAATTAATTTTATTCAGTGCTTAGTACTAGTAAATATGGTAATCTAAAAAATTTTGTCAACAAACTTTGCTCATCATTTGCTCCAACATCTGTGAACAGACATTTTCATGTATTAACATTATCAAAAAATCAGTAAACAGATTTGAATATGCAATCCATCTTGCATCAACTGAATCTTGATTATAAAAACAAAAGATATTTCTCAGCTGCTCAAATTTCATTAGAGAAAGATATTAAATATTAAACTATTTTTTCATTCATTTGTAGTTAATAACCAAATAAATGTCAGTCACTCTGAAACTCATGTTAGTGTGATGTGGCCTACTTTACACTGGACAGAAAATGATGCAGCTCTCAATGAAACATTTTTACCCACTTCTGCTATATATTAATAAAAAAATGGTTTGAATATGGAACGACAAAATTAATTCATATTAAGTAAATATACATCTCAATAAGAGATAAAAGGGTATACATGTAGAGAGACATATATAAAACAACATCATTACTTAACTGAAATTTGATATTTTACCCTTATTACAAATATTTGTTATTATGTTTTGCATTTCTTTGTACATAGCAGTAGTAGTCATAGCACAGCTCTGTGTCCTTTTGTGACAACAGGGTTTTTTCTCCTTTACTTTTCCAGTTATTCCCTATTTATACTTGTCTATTAATTTGCATACAATAGTAAAATTATAAAACTACAAGAAAATTAAAACAGCTACAAGATGAAAGATGGCATATTATTTGTGAATCAAATAATAAAATAGGCAGCATGACAAATTTGATACCTAAACAGGAAGAAAGCTTTTACAATCTGCTACTAACAAATTCAGTAATTTTAATTTATATGAAAATATTCTTGGATTGTTTAGATTAATGAATCAATTGTTTAATTTGAAAACAGAGAATTGTAATTTTTCATTTCTCTGTATTTTCTTAGATATTAATGGATTTTTATTTTTAATCTAACATTACTTCTTATTATTCTAAATGTTATTTTAGTGGATACGCATGTTTGGTTAGATGCCCCATTTATTTTGATGTTTTAAAAGTGTGAATCACATCTACCAGCCAGCAGAATTTAAGAGACAATAAAGATGGAAAAAACAGAGTGTCTACTTAAACACAGGTATCCATAAATTAGAATTTTGAATAATGAAAAAAAATATATATTAAGTATGTCCATAAAGTAAGCAGCAATCTTGAATATCCCAAAAACCAGTTGCACTGCTGGGATGTAACTTCATAACCATGCATAAAAAACTTCAATTTCCATGTGTGAATATACACTCTCCCTTGAAGTTATTCAGTCAGTATTGAAATGTCACTGGGTGAGGTTTCTATACTGCATAATCATTACATTTACATGCAGGATTTTTGGCAAAACATTATATCAAAAATGTTTTCTAGCATCCATTATGGTCAATATTTGATACATTGCAACTTCTGTTTTTTCTCAAATCTAAAATCGCTTTAGAAAGGAAGGATATTTCAAACCAAGGATGAGATTAAGAAAAACACAAAAAATAGCTGATGGTTATACCAAATGTGTAAACGAGATAAGTATGTGAGGTCCCAAGGAAAGTAGTTTGAAAGTACTAAGGCACCATTGCCCTAGGTAGGTTTCATTAATAAGCTGGATCCTTTTCCAATATATCTTTTGTTTGTCTGCAGATTGCCTCAATAAAGACTTTCCTATAACTCCATATAGCTCATTACTAAATATAAGATGATTTTCTAAGCGCAGCTTAGATGTGGCCCAAGGCTGAAAGTATGAGACACCCAGTTGTAATTGCGAGATAAGTTTGCTAACCATTTACACCACCTCAAGGAGCTCTTATTGCCAAAATGTTTATTAGTTATTGTGTACAGATTAAAATGAAGTAAAATTCGTTATGCGTTTTTTTTTCTTTTTTGCTTTACAATACATTTTTATGAAATACGTTGACTATTTCTCCTAATAATAATTTCTCTTTTGAATCTTGAAAAAAAAAATACTAAGGGGAGATAATTCTGAATTCACGTCCATTGTGACAAGATCTTTTTCGCATAAACCAAAATGGCGAATGGCGACTTGCAGTCTCGTCGGAATGCCAGTTTTCGAAAGTCGTCGAAGTCTTCTACTTCTCAGCCCAAGAAACAGTCGCCAAATGTTCCGCCCACCACAAAGAAACCGGTTATCTCCCAACCTACTCACCTCGGACATTTTATCCTAATGGTTGTCATGAAATTGTGTCGGAAAATTCTTTTCATCGACATCTCTGTCAAAATCGGTATTTATGTGATCGGAGTATTTGTGGCATCGGTGATTGCCGAATTGTTTGTTGTCCCCCAGATGTATTTCTCGTCCAGGAATAACATCCTGGACCGGTTTTTTATCCGTTTTGGATGGGGTTGGATTTTACTGCTTCTGGGTTCTCTTATATCTCTGACGGTCTACGTATCTACCGGGACCCAAGTCAAAGCCGTGAAGCAACATCTGCTTCGACTGGTTGTGGCCACCTTCTGGTGGTACAGTTGCACCTCTGTGTTCGCCTATATTGAACAGTCGACCGGCATTTGTACAGACATCAGTCTAGACACGAAACAAAAATGCCGACGAGCAGGTAAAATGTGGTTCGCCTTCGACATCTCTGGCCACGTGTTTCTGTTGACGTATGGACTTCTGACCATTGTCGAAGAATGCCGGGTTTTTAAAGATTGGAAAAAATTACGTGAAGTTCTGGACAAAGAAAACATGCAACAAATGCGAAAACTGAACCCTGATGAAATTAACTGTGCCAGGGAGGCTTATGATACCTTAACACCTTATATAAAACTAAATTTCATTTTACTGGCCATTGTCACGGTGATCTATGAATTTATGTTGATAATATCCTCTGTATATCGGTTCCATTCTTTGACAGAAAAAGTAGCTGCTTCTTTCATTGCTGTATTTTGTTGGTTCCTCAGTTATCAAGTCATTTTCCCAAGTTATTCTTGGTTTCCTTCGCCTGGACAAACACATTTTCGATTTATGACAGTGAAAAATATACGATAAACTCCACCGACGAAATTTAAAACGAGACCCTTGGGAAAGGTAAAGGTAATCCGTCTCTTCCCTCCAGTTATGGGTTAAATAACAGGACAGATTGGGTTCTATAGCCTTGGTCGGCAACCAGTCTACCGCAGAAAGTCATGGCAACCTACTGCGGGATAATCTTCTGCCCAGTCAGTCATGTCTCTTTCGAGACATGATCGCCCAAGCGTTTCACGTATGGCACTTACTTATTGAATTATGAATTCTATTCAAAATTTTAGTGCTTACCGGTCGTTAATAAGTTGTTTTTTTTTTGTTTGTTTTTTTTTCAATTATCCCCCTAGGTAGTAAATTTGTATTGAAAAATGATTAAAATGCTATAAAAATTTGATGGTTTAAAAAAATAAAAATAACCTACTAATAAAAAACGCCAACGCAAAAAACGTTCTATTTTCTTCTAAAACCTTTTAAAAAGGTTTGGAATTTATAATTTATAATGATGAATGCTAGGCATACCTCTACCTTTTCAAAATCATTTCACCCCAAATAAGGCAATAATACCACAAAAAAAGGGCGGTTACTAGGAGGAGTGAAAAAGAATTTAAAACTTTAAGTAATCCAATCCGATCCTAAACAGAAAACAGTAGAAACCTCTTCTGTTTAATAGACGGAAAAGGAGTGTGAACCGGGCGATACTCGAACCTCCAAGTTTTTACACTGTCATTAACTTTTTTAAAAAGTTAATTCAGTTCTTTTTTTTTTCTTTTTTCTTAGCCACTATCGATTCCTTGCAATGACCCTAAGTAACATTCTTCAAGCTTAAAATTAAAATGTGAGGTGAACTGAAATATTTATTTGTTTTTTGTTTTTCCATCGGTAGTTAGGCAATAATTGGGAATAAATAGACACGAGATTAAGTCTTTCCTTGGCTTAAAAAATGTTTATTGTTTATTAATTCCTAAAGCTATTTTTAATAATTTAATTTAATTAAACGGCAAAAAAAGATTGGTTCAGTAACAGTTGAAGGGCGTAATAATTTTTTAAAAATGTAGAAAATTAATGAAAATTCAGGTAAAAATAAAAACTGCCTCATCTAACTGATTAATAAAAAATGCATTTTTATAATTTTTTTAGTAAAAAAAAAAATTATAAAAATGCATTTCTGATCTCAATGATTGTTTTAAGTTGTTAAATGTTCTCTTCTCACTCTCTCACATCACACCTTTCAAATTGAAATTTTATAAATGTGTTTTGTTTTTTAGAGAGTCGTTTTTTTTTTCTGTTTGCTTAGTAAACTTTATTTTATTTATTTTTTTTTATCACATTGCCTTGATAAAAAATAATTTAGTGAACACGACACCGTATTTGATAAACTAAACACAAAAGGCAGAAATAAACCTTGTCGGTGTGACCAGTATTATTCTTTTATATTTCAACTATTTTACATTTTTGTCACACACCCACGATTGTAAGGATTTTTTTGTTCTAACAAAGAATTTAAAATTCATGAATTAAAGTTAGTTTTTGAAATGATATGATGAGGTTTGACTACAGTACAACACTGTTTTGGGCCCACGGTCCTGAAGGTAGGCGACGTGAATTGACTAAAAATGGAAATGCCTAAATGACTAAAATAGTGATGCAATATCACAATATTTTGATTTTGATTTTTGACAAGTACAACTCCAATGTCGTTGAACAATCTGATCACCATTATTGTTACTTAATTTATCTACCGTTTTAATTGTGATTAATTTAGTCTTTTAAATTCAATGTGATAGGCACCTACGGCAAAAATTCGGTAAAACTGGAGTGGAATACATTGATTAAAAAAATGTCCAAGAACAAAGGATTTATTTTTTGTGTAAAAATCTTTTTCTCTCTCTCTAATTTTAGTTAAATATCTAATAACCCCCTTTTTTTTATTCCGACACGGGACCTTAAAATTTGTATTGGCAATATTATTAAAAAAAGGTTTAAGTTTAACAGTTTATAAACTTAAACCTTTTTTTTTCTGCAGTGAAACATTGATTTGTAAAAATTGTCAAAATTTTAATGAAGCCTTCAAGATTGTTCAAAAATTAAATTATTTTTGTTGAAACTTTTCTTTCTAAAATTTTTTTTATACATCTGTTACCCCCCCCCCCTCTCAGGATGTGTGTTCTTGTACAGTGGATAACGGCTAGAACGAGAAATCGGTGTGCCAAATTCGAATTCCAGCTGAATTCATTATGTATTCACTTACGCACAAATTGTGACAAATATCCTTGAGAAAGGTATTTTAATCCGTTTCTTCCCTCCAGTTATTAGTTAAATAATAGGACTGATTGAATTCTATAGCCTTAGTAACTAAGGCTTAGTTGGCAACCAGTCTACCACAGAAAGTAAAGGCAACCTACAGTAGGAAAATTATCTACTCAGTCATGTCTCTTTTGAGACATGATCACCCAAGCGTGTATCATGTATGGCATTAACTGATCGACCCCTCCTCTCTCACTAATTTTTATGAAATTTCGAGAAAATTCTTTTTTTTTTTTTATTGCTTAATCTTTATATTTGTTATAAGGACAAGTCCTTAGAGAATTTATAAATCAACGAATTTTTAATTTTTTTTTTTTTTTTTTTTTTTTTGTCAAACAGAACCCACCTCACCTCCAGTTAAAGAAAATCTGCTCTGAATTATAAAATTTAAAAAAATGCTATATCAAACTATGACGATTTAATTAGAAAAGCCTTTATGAATAAAATATATTTTGGACACTATTGTTTTAAAGAAAAAAAATTTTGATGAATTTTTACAAGGATTCATTTACAGGCCAGTAATATTAATGTTACAAATTAAAAGTATTTACTAATCCTAAGTGGAAAAATCCACGACAATTCAACAATCCCTAGTATTTAAAAATAAAATATGTTTTTAATTTGTGTGTGTGTGTAAAAGCATGTTGATTTTTATGAATACAGACGTCTATACATAACTTACATAAAATAAGAGCATATATAAACAATTCATTTAAGTTAACTATAATGAATTAAATATTGATAGCAAATTTTCTAACATTTCCTCAACAAGCATCTTTGTAAGTAAGACTAAGCATAAGTATCTAAAATTCAATAAAATTTTAGAACTGTTTCAAATATTTTCTTAAATTTTTAAGATTACTAGATAGTTTGTTTTTTGTTGTTGTTTTTTTAATTATAAGGTGTGCATGTATTAAAAAGTAATTTTTTTCAGTTCTATCACTCTTAAATTTCCCAAACATCAGGTTGTCAATAAATCACTCAATGCATAAGAAAAACACCCACTCCATGTTAAAAAATCTTTTCTGTGATATTTTAAACTAAAAGTAATATTTGTTTCAAATCAGATTAATTAAACTTTAACTGGGCTACTATTTCTCAGTTTTAAAAAATATATTTCATTTTTGAAAATTTTTTAATAATGAGAAAACACATCTATTAATAAACAAATTTATTGGTTTTACGGATTTGTATTTAAAAAAATCCAGCAATTTAATTTTGGTTTAAAATACAAAGTATTTTTCATTTTGTAAAGTGCATTTTAAATTTAGATATCAACCTAGTTTAATATTATTGCTTATTAGCACAATAATAACCAAGATTAAATTATTATTTTTTTTTATTTTCATTCACTCTATCAGTACTGTCCATGTGTTTATTAAACCCATTTGGTCAAGTGTTTTATTCAAGTCATCTTCCTCCAGGAACATGAGCTTGGTGGTCAAGCCAGATATTGTTAGGGGTTATGTGCAATTATAAATATTTCTTTGTTAGCTACAAAACAGTTATTTTTGTAAGTATAAATTGTTGAGGTGATCAGCACTCCTCTCTTATTGTCCATAAAATATTTGTCATATGTATTGTCAATGATGACAAGCATTGTCTGTATTACAATAATATACACAATAATTTTTAAGCAAAAAGTGTTCATGTATTTGATATTGAAAATTTAAATGTTTTTAAACTTGGTTTTTCTGTCAACTGTTTTGTTTGTTTTTTTGTTTTTACTTTATTATAAAAATACAATTTATTTTCTCATGACCACTTTTGATTACAGCATTTTTAACAAAATATAAAATTACTTCCACTGTACTTTTTTTCTATTTAAGGAAAAATGATCCTAAAAATATAAAAAGTATTAAATTTATAATTAAGAAATCTGTGAATAGTACAAAACTTTATTATTGATGTAAATATGGATATGTTAAAATGTGTAAAACAATTTACATAACAACAGATGTAAACAATACTAACAACTAACAAACTGGTTTCTAAGTTTATATATATATATATATATATATATATATATATATATTATAATTGTTTTATTTAGTTTTTCTTATATCCATACTTTAATTTTTCATTTGGTGGGGGTAAATAAGTGGAAAAATTCTCTGTAGTGTCTATTTTCCCAAGTGTTTTCAGCCACTTCTTCAATAGACACTATGAACAATTTTTACACTCCTTACTCTCATGAATATTAAAAAAAACTAAGTAATAAATGAATCAAATTTTTCTTGTCTATCATATTCAATGAAATGTATAAAGTTGTTCAAACATTGGACATTTCTATCTGTTTGTCCTCAAGGAATGTTTTTTACTTCACCTGTTTACAACAACTTTATTTTATTATCTTTGCTCTTCCTCATTTGATTGTTCACATTTGTTATTAAATATTGTTTTATACATTTTAAAATTTACAGCAATAAATAAAAAATATTTTACTACATTGATAATGGCAAAAAGGATATATATATATATATATATATATATATATATATATATATATATATATATATATTCATTCATATCCTTGTTACCATTACAAGTTTAGTAAAATATTTTTATTTATTGCTGTAAATTTTAAAATATAGGTGTAAAAATTCTCTGTTACAATCTGAGGAAAGAAATAGGATGCTTAAAAAAAGAAAATGAGGAAAATTATATTTTTTCCTATAAATTTTGCCCATTGACAGACTTTACCAAGGTCAAAAAGTTAAATGAATTTTATTTAAATAAGGTGTCTGTAAACAAAAAGTTGTTGGTTACTGGTAAAAATGCTTATAAAATATAAGATCAACTAAAATTGTTATAAATTTCAAAAACATATTTCATGCACAAAGAATTTTTCATATGCAGTATACTGAAATGATAGAAATTAACCATTTTCTTTTGATTTCTTTTTTTTATGTTTGTTGTATATGTTGTCATGGGAAAGTATTGGCTCTATTAGGAAAGATGAGATTGGGAAAAAAACAGGATCTAGATTAATATTTTGGTCATTTTTTTTTTTGTTTGTTTATGGATACCTTATTTAAATAAAATTCATTTCATTTTTCTACTTTGATAAAGTCTGTCAGTGGACGAAACATGTAAGTGAAAATATAGTTTTCTTCTTGTCTTTTTTTTTTTAAGCATACACACACACATGCAGAGGGGTAGATCAATAAGTCTGTATACTTAGCTGACTTTTTATTTGAAATGATCAGTCAAGCTACATGAACATTGAAACATTGGATGATATAAATTGACAAGAGTTAGTGTTGCAAAAAGAAATATACATGCAAAATAATAATTTTGGGTTTTTTTTGTTTTTTTTTCATCATTAGGTTATGTACTAATTGAGATATTTATAAAAATTGATGTTTCACAATAGAGGTTAACTAAATGACAAAATGGGAAAAAAAATAATTTATTCATTTCATCCCTGGAAAGGATTTCTTCAAAGTAATAATGGTTCTATGATAGTCTTAAAGAGCAATTCATCTTATGATGGAGTCTCAGTAATTGGACCAGATTGTGGCAGAACATTGCTACGATATTGGAAGTTCAGTATCACTAAATTTCCCAAAACCTTGGCCTTATGTTAAACTAACCTAATGTTAGTAAATGGTGTTTACCTAAGAAAATATACATGTTCATACTTTGTCTATAAACTCAGTAATGAAGACCTTTAGAAAAAATATATTTGTTTTAAATCTTTTACAACAGCATAGAAAGACAAATACCTTGAACAGACAATTATGATAATGATGTTTGGTTTTATCTAGAAACAACGAAGCAGTGGAGGACACATGATCTTCAATGTTAAAAAGAATAAATTGATATTATTTCTAATTTTAATGTTTTCATTATTTGTTTGTACTCAATGCATTATAATTAAAAAATTTATTTTACCATTTTCATCAATATCTTAAGAGAAATTTGTATTTTGACAATAGTTTTCACTGATCATCTTAGCAAAATGGTAAAAAATATTTAAACCTTACTATGACTATTAGGTTAATTTATTTTTCATTACTCCTACATTATGACACTTGTAAAATCCTTTTACATTGTAAAGCAATTCTATTGCTATAATCAAGGCAAATGTTCTGGCTGTGCTTGAAGTGTGCTCACAAAATCTTAAACAAGTTCATTATACATTTATCCAGATTATATATATGTAAGGTGTGTGTTATTTTCAATAGAGAATCTGCAAGAGTTTTAACTCGACTTATTTTATAGATTTCAAGAATGAAATTTGTAAAATTAGTAAATAGACTGCTATTAGCTCTTTTCTACGAAGTACTAATTTTAAATGAATTGCTATTTTTAATGATTAACTTGTTTAAGAATGGTAAAAAATTGTTTCCCATACTCAGTAAGGAACTGTTTTTGTGTTAAGAATTAAAGAAATTCCAAAGGAGCAAAGCATTTTCTTTCCCTTTAAAGATATCCTTTACATACATATAATAAAGTACAGACAATGGCCTATCATATTTATCTAATCAAACTTCCTTGTTATGTCTTGTAGATAGCAAAAACCAGTCAAAATAGACCTCTCCACATTCCATCAATTTGGTCATAAGTGTAGTTACAACTGTTATAAATTGTCTATTCAAATTAATAACACTGAACAATGGAAAAATGAGATTCTGTAACACACAACATGAAAAATTCAAAGGATTTGCAACAGACTAAGTTTCACATATAAACTGCTTGTACAAATCAGATAAATATATCAATTTATCTAACCCTGATGAGCAGTTCATACGTAAAAGTTGATGTTACAATAAGTCCTTTGAACTTTTCTTCACCTATTAACTTTTTTAACTCTAGTATTCTTATTGAGCACTTTTTTGACCCCAAAATCAGCTTGCTTTTAAATGTATTAAATTCTATTAATTTTATGTGTTTTGTTAAGATTATTATCAGTTATATGTATATATATATATATATATAGTGCAAAAAGTTTTTCCTTTTAACTGAGCAGGTTTGTGCCCACTTCAAATTTCATGAGGATTCTGTTATGGCTGAGTTTGTTATTTTTTTTCCTTCTCCAACAAGTGAAGGCATCATATTAATGTCCTCACGAAAATTCAAAGTTGGCATGAACCTGTTCAATTAAAGTAATAAATTCTTTGCACTAAAACTATCAATGCTCTATCTCCACCCGGATATCAAACACTTTGCAATAAAAAAAAAAAACTGCTTGCCAAAGTATCTTTTATCAGTAAAACAACTGAAAAAGCAACAGTCTTGGTGCCAAAAGCTATCACAACTCAACACTATATGAATGAAGATTTTGTTAGTGGACAGATTCAAGTTTAATTGTAGATATGTCACCTATGAGCAAGTGTTTCTTGTTTTGTGCACATCATGATAAATCCCTCCAAATACTTCAAAAATCCAAGATACCCACTTTACCTTATGGATTGAAAACTGTTCAGCATGGAAATGTGCTTAATTTATTTCGGCACTAGGGATCCGTCCATGAGATTGTACATCCCCGTGAAGGTTATTCTCTGAAATTTGAGTATCAGATATTTGATAGAAAAATCTGACTTTATTATTTTTCAGAGAATCTGATTTTGTATTTCTTACTGATAAGGTAACATTCTTTAAAAGAATGGTAACTTTGTCTTGTAAACATATATCATTTAAATATTACTTAAAATTCTGTGATATTATTCCAAAAGCAGTGCCAGTTTAATTCGTCAATTTTTCATTTTGGTAACATTGATGCTACACTGAGCATAAAATTAATTAATGAAAGCCAATTTTAGGTATTTTCTTATTGCAAAAGGATTACAAGACAATGAAATAGATAACTCTGCAGATTCGCTAAAACAAGAGCACATGATGATGAAAAAAATGCCCCAGATTTAATAATAAAAAAAATTTTAATGTCAAAAATCTTTGTTATTATTAAGAAAAAAGACCAAAAAAATTTTTTTATTATTAATTTTTTTTATCCTTTTTAAAACATTGAAAATTTTGTTTTTCTCGCATTAATGGTGGGACCAAGGAAATTTTAGTGTCTCTTTTGTAGTGAAAAACATATTGGTTTGGAAATTCTTGCAAAAATCTAATAATTGTCAGATGTTAATGTAACTTTCAGGATTTATTCACAAATAAATTATTTTAGTAATGTTACTTCTTTTAGAAAATATTAGTAAAAATATATTTTTTACTTCCATTACCTCCAACTTATTTAATTTTATAAAATTTCAAGAAATTCATTTTTCCCCCACTAAAAGTTTATATTAGTTATAAGCAAATGTCTTCAGAGAATTTAAATCATCATATTTTTTTTTTTTTTTTTTTTTTTGTAAAATGGGATTCCCAGTTCTACTCTTATTCATAAAATAAAAACTGCAATAAGATTAAAACATTATTTGATTAGAAATGCTTTTATGGATAAAAATGATAAAAATAATCTTTTTTTATGAATAATGAATTTTTACAAGAATTGTTTTAATTATTTTTTAAATTAGAATAATTTATAAAGTTTAAATCTTTTACATTTCTGTGTTAATTTGTACTAGTTAAGTTATATTGTTATTAAGAAAAAAAATTATATTTACTAATCATAAATGGAAAAGCTTACTACAATTCAGCCCCTCCCCACCACATATTTTAAAAAGAATTTTTAATTTTTCTTTTTTTGTGTATAAACATGCCAATTTTTGTAAATGCAGATGGCTATACATGACATTATCAGAAAATAAGAGCATAAATTTAAAGCCAAAGTACCTACAATTCAATAAAATATCAGATTACAGAGAATATTTTTCTAAATTTTTAAGATTACTGAGTAGTTAACAATTGTAGCTTATGTTATATTTTTCAAGTAATTTTTACAGATTTGTCCACTGTAAAAAAATAATTACATAAATTTCCATAAGTCAACTTGTCAACACCTTAAATAAACACCTCCCTCCATATTTAAAAATGCATTTCTAAACTAGAAGTAATATTTGTTTCAAATCAGATTAATTAAACTTTAAATCAGCTAATCTTCTTCAAATCCAGTTTCAGAAATGTATATTTTCTTTTTGAAAGAGATTTTAATAAAAAGAATTTCATTGTACTGACAGATGACTAAAAATGGCATTAAAATCAATGACCTTTAGCAATGTCAAAACAAATACTCCTTCAGTTAATTTAGATCAATTTTAAAAAGCAACAAAGTATTTTGCTTATTGGAATTATTAAATTTAATCTATTAGCTTGAAATTAAAACTAAAATAAAAGCTTCAAGAAAGATTTTTGTTTTTTTAAATTAATTTTAAACCGTGGGTATTGTGTTTCCATGTGTATTTTTAATCCTTTTACTCCAAGCAAGGCAATAAAGCCACAAAGATGAAAAGGGTTACTGAGTGTGAAAGAATATCATAAAAATAAAACATTTTTTTTTTTTAATCATATCACCCCGAGCAAGGCGGTAACGCCACTGATGTGCAGAGGGCTACGTAAGAGTGAAAAGATTGGAAAAAAGAAAGCCAGAAACCACATCCTGAACAGGGAACAAGGGATGAGCCTCTACACCTGTACAATAGACGTGGGTGGAGTGTAAACCAGGCAATAGTTTATTCTATCATCAAAGAGAGAGAACAATAAAAGAACAGAAATGAAAGACAAGATAACAATTGACATTTCATTTAAACTTTTAAAGAGCAAACTTGACTAGAAAGCAAGAAATTGGAAGAGAGTTCCACAAACTAGAAATGTGAGAGACAAAACTTAGCATAAAACTTACAAATATATATATATAAAGACATACCAGAAGAAATCTCAAAAATCTATTGGCCTTAACATTGTGTTAATAGCAATAAGCATTAAGATAATAGCTGGAAAAATACTGTAAAATCCTTGAAAAAATTTGGAAAGCCAACAAACATATCATTCTAAATGTTGGGATAAATACGTGAAAACAAAGGTAAAAGTGTAAATATGGAATAATAAAGAGACTTTATCTGAGAACTTTGGATAACTGCTTTTATATTTGTCTAAAAACTTGATATATCAGAAACAAAAGCTGGTGGCATCTTAGCTGATTGAACAATTTTACAGGGATTTTCACTTTACTGTTTTTCATTTGATTCTGTTTGATTTTATTTTTGTATCCAACAAAAAAAAGTGAAAACTATCATGTTCTGAAATTATTGTGAATAAACAAATTCAATTAAAATTCCTTATTGTTAATTAAATGTTATCAGCTGGTGTTTTTTTTTTAAAGTCACAATTATCTGTTTCAATCTGTGTTGTGGGTGTAAAATTATTAGTATTGTAGGGATATAAACAGTGATATGCTCCCTTTCATTGAGATACTCAAGTTAGGGAGGGTGTCATGTGATAGCCAGTGAATGTTATCAAGGGATAGAGTGATCAAGAGGAGGAGTTATGTAGAGCCCAGAGAAGAAGTACATCCCTAGCTCACAGTGATAGGATCTACAGAAAAAAAACCATATGGTCTAACCAGGTTTATAGAGAAACCACTGTAACTCCAGTTTTCCCTTCAGTGAATATTGCAAGTAAAGTTCTGATTTCTTACACACTATTGTTATAATTTCTCTGTGGGACACGTGTATATATGTCTATATAATTTTGTGTATATCTTAGTATTATAAAGATCTCTATGAGAACAAAACATGTCCATTATTTTTTTCCTTTCAGCTATTCTGCTCCATCCATGAAATATCGGTGTTGTTGTATCATGGATATAATAATGACTATAAACAGGGAAGTAAATGGGAGAACAAATCTTTCTTCCATAGTTCTACTTTGTTACAGCATTAAAATAGTTCACTTATATGAATCTGTACTCAGAGTTTTATGGATCTTTTTTTTCATCCAATCCTTAGCAGAATTTTTGGTGAACTAAGTTTATTTCTTCTTCTGCTTCTATGTGCCATGTCCCTTCAGGACATAGGTGAACATTGCTTTCCACATCTCCCTATCCCTGGTAGCTCTTACCACGCTTTCTCCTGTTACCCCACCCAAACTCTACTCTGCCATCCACCTGCTCAAGCCCTTCAAATCTTTTATCCGCTGCTTTCCTCATCTCTCTTTTCTTCTATCTGACCTGTGAGTATCAGATTCTCCAAGCCTTCCTTCCTCATCACATGTTCCAAGAACTTCAGCTGTCTCTTCCTGATTCTCAGTATTAATCTCCTTTCTGTTTCTATCCTTTCTAAAACCTCATCATTGTGCACATGCTCGATTCATGATATTCGCAGCATCTTTTTGTAGAACCACATTTCAGTTTTTTCAAGTTTTTCCTTCATCCAGTATTCACTGCCATATTGAAGGACAGACATCACACAGCAATCCATAACTTTTCTTTGTTTCTAACAAAATTCCCATCTCTTAATACTCTGCTCAGCTTCTGGAATGCATTCTTGGCCATTCCAATTCGCCTTCGGACCTCAGTGTCACACTTTTTGTCTTCCATTACTTCCTTAGTTCTTAAATTTTTGTACTTGCCTGATTTTAGTATCCCCAACCTGTAATTGGCATTTTGGGCTTTTCCATTTGCTAATGACCATACATTCAGTTTTCTTCTATATGAAAGCATTATTTTTATGATGGGCTATTGTTAAATAATTCTGTTAAACATGTAAGATATATGTTTATCTTGATTTATTAAGCGATGAAGATGGATAGATCGGATGAACTGTTAAAATTTCTATAATGAAAATCAAAATTTGATTTTGCCCAAAACGTTTTTTTTATTTTCATAACTCTAAAAACAGACGCATCAATGAAGTGACTATTTTTCAAATTCCGCTTTGTAGATAAAAAAACTAACTGAAATCACAAATGAATAATTTTTTTTCTCTGTGGGATTAGGAGTCCAAAAGAGAATCCAACATTTTTGTGTTATAGAAGTATCACTTTTTAATAGATATATTCATATCTATTAAAAAGTATTGTTTTTATTTTTTTTCAAAAAATTTTTTTTTTAAATTTCTGAATACTTTGTGTCTTAGCCTCCAAAATTCATCTCAAGTATTTTGCAACACTGGGACCTCAGAGAATTAAACATAATAAAGAAAGAGAATACTAACTGGGAAATAATTGTTGAAATTCTCAGGAAAGTGAATTGAAAAGTTGAGAGGAAAATCTTTCAAAAAAAAGTGTTAAAGATTATGTTTTAAAATAATAAAATTAAATCAAGAACAGTTCCAAAGAGAATCAGACACAAAATTTAACTAGATGGAATTCAGTAAGATTGAGTGAAATCAAGACTACCAGTCTTCCCCACTTCCCACTGATAAGAAAGAGACAATGTATCATCAAAGATGTCAGTCCTGGAAAATAATAAAACATTGTAAAGAAAACAAGTTTTCACCAAAATAATGACTAAATTGTTCTGGAAAACAAAGTGCCAGGAAAAACAAAACACTGGTTTGTATCAGTTACTCAAAAGAAAAATATCTATACAAAGTAAAGTTCGGTGCCTAAGATTGGGGACATGTTTGTTTTAATTTTTGGGACCTTTGTCCAAGTCTTTATAGCAGACATTAATCTGTATTCTTTTGGAAACAAGCTAATAAAAAAAGATTAACTACAAGCTTGGAGTGATCAGGAGCAATAAGCTGTGTGGTTTGGTTGACCAAGAAACATATGAACAGAGAAAGATAATTTATTTTTTTACTAAAGATATTAAAACTATTTTCTTTTTTTTTTTCCAATCAAAATGACCATGGATGAACAAAACAATTCTTGAGATTGGTTAGCAGGGGGCTATCTAGATTGGTTCTGGTTATTTTAGATATAGTCAAGGCTTTCAGAAATCAAATAAAACAACCAATGTGAGACAAGCTGATAAAGAAAGATTAATTACTGGAAATCCCATTTTCACTTAGACATTCTAAAAGTTTAGATTTGTTACAAAGACAATTGTACCAGCCTTTGGAAATGAGCTAAAATTGGATGCTGAGAAGGTGGGAAAATGGAGAGAGAGATTGGCACCACTTGCATGGAGCAATGGTACTAGATGAAAAGTAAAGTGAGTTGAAGTGGTGGCTTGATTCCTCTGACCACTCTCAAAAAGGGACTGAACAGCCTCTAAATTTAGAAAATTACTTCAGTAAACATATTCATATTTTGTAAATATATCATTTTAGAAAGAGGTTGATGTTTAGGGTGGGAGATAACTGAACCCCATACCCTGGTCAACCCCACATCTGCTAGACGTAAGACTACATATAAGCTGGAAGTTTGGACAACTTACAAAGTTCACACATTACTGCAACTGGAATCCAGATTATTTGCTGAGATCTCCTCTCCAAAACCTTGTGCCAGCCCTGAAGACCAGAATTTAGAAATTTAAAGTACTACTACTAATACAGGCTGCTAACTTCAAAAGGTGATTCAAGTGTTATTATAAGACTTAGCTATTTCTACTGTAAATTGATGAGACCTTGCTGCCAATCTAGTTAGTGCCATATGTGGTATACACTTGGGTGATCATGTTTTTTTTAATCCATGACTGACTAGGCAGAACATTTTTACACAGTAGGTTGCCGTTTTTTTCTGCAGTAGATTGGTTGCCACCCAAGGCTACAGAACACAATCTGTCCTGCTATTCAGCCCAATCAGGGCCTCTGCTATATTAACCAAGGCCTGAGTAATGAAATATGATGTCACAGGAGTAGAGCCATGAATCAGCATAGCAGCCAGCCGTCTTTCGCTTCATGACAACGTTGATAATCACAAAGTTGTTTTTTTTAATAAAGATTTTAAAACTTTTTAAAATGTAGCAAGAAAAAAAAAGAAAGATACATGTTTTGATTTATACTGGTTTTAATTTTAATTAAAATTAAGAAAAACAATAATTAATAAGAAAATATAAACATCATTGTTGACTACTGACTGTCGGTCGTGTTTGTAAATAAACAGTTTTACAGACAAAATTTTTCGTTTATTCGTCTAAATTCTAAAAACAATTTAACAAACACTACTTAAATTTTCATATTTTTAATTTAATTATGAAAAATCACAATCACTTTTGTTTTAATTGCAAAAATTTTTAAATCAGAATCACTCAAATATTGCAATCAAGCAACCATTAGAATTGAGGAACAAACAAGAAGCAACAATAAATAAGAAAAATTATTAATTAAGAATATTAAAAAATGCAACAATTTAAATTCAAGCAAATTAATTCAAACTAAATAAATTTAAGTTACTGTTTTTTAAAAATCAAACTTATAAAAGTCTTTTTATGTCTCAAAATTCAGTTGAATGTTTGAAGTTTTTTGTGTTTTTTTTTACTTAACTTCTTACAAGTAATATCATTTTCCTTGCTACAAAAATTATTTAATAATGCATTAGAAGAGCTCCAGACAATCATTTATTTTATTTTTTCAATGCTGTGACCTTCACCACATGATTCAACATGAAAAAAAGTTCATCATTAGCCAAAACATCCAATGTTATGTACACAGACAATTTTCTTTGATTCATTGAATGAAGAAAAGAAGGATTCTTTACAAGTTTATTAATAACAATATAATTGTATAGTACTAAATTTGTTGTTACATCATTGGGATTTAACAGAGAACCTCTATTAATTCCTTGAAAATAACTATTTCAGGTAGCATATCAACTCTTCCTGATACTAAACTTTTGCAACTATAACATTTCATTTTTTAAAAAACGGCATAACAGCAATAACCTGCTGAATATATTATAATAGGCAGGACTTCTTTGCACTGATGAACATCATTATCAGTTACAGCTATGTTAAATTTATAAACATCTAAATTTTGTTCCTCTGTCATTTCATTCGAATTCACCTCTTGTAAATTTTTCAAATTCATACTTTGATTATTAAAAGGCAGGCTAAGTTTTAAAACAGACAACATTCTTAGTTTTTTTTCGCATTCAAATAATTGACGAATAGAGATATTATTGATCACCAATTTATGAAATAAAAAGATATTTTTATCTTTCAAAAAAGATACACTTAAAAAATTCTAGGATATTTGATAATTCAATTACATTTTTAAAATATTTTAATAGTAAAAAATGAAAAAAAAAGTAAAAATGAATGTTTCTATTTCATTTATGATGTTAAGCTGTTTATAAAAAAATCATCTTTTTGCAAAACTCTTTTTTGGTTAATGTTTACTTACTAATTAATTTTTTAAGGATTAAAAAACCCTAAACCAACCATAAAAGAATTAGTCTTAAGTTAAAATTCTAATTTTTTATTTCCAATTTTTTTCTATGGATTAATATCGATAATTAACTTTCAAATTATCAAAAATAGGAAAAAAATGTTTGGAAAATATTTTTTGAAGCTGTTCATTTTGTGCTAAATATTTTAAAAATTAGGTTTTAAAATTCAAGTGTGGTGTGATATAGGCCTTTATGTTTCAAATAAATTCAAAACTTATTCAGAAATAATAGGTTTAAACAAAGTTTAAATCATCATTTTCAAGTTTAAATTTTCGGTAATAGTGACTTGACTTTTGTAACAAATAATTTCACGGAGTTTTCAAATAAAAAACCTTAAAAATAAAACAAATTCTTTTAAAATTGACTAAAAAATAAATTTTGTAGTTTTTGTTAATACAAGAAATAGAATAAAAAAAAATTCATTCAGGAATATTTTTTCATGTTTAAAAATGATTCATAAAATTGCAAGTATAGAAAAGTTAAGTAAGTTTTTATACTTTTGTTTTCTAAGAATTTTCTAAACATTTCATTGAAAAGAAAACACTATTTTCTTAAATAAAATATCAATAAACTATTAATTCAAATATTTTTAGAAAATATAATGTTTAACAACTTTTTTCGGCTTCAGTTTAAGTTTTAAAATATTTCGAAAAAAACTTACAAACGAATAGCCATATTTAAATTTTATTTTTTTTAATTCAGATATTTTTTAAGATAATTTTTATTTCAATTTTATTCAAAGAAATAAAAATAATATCTTACTTTATTGTATTAATTTAAAAGACATAAACAAAGTGCTTTCTTTCTTGTGCTACGGCAAAAAGATTTTTTAGCAAATTTTGATTTTAGCACTTGTTGAAATAAATGGTGATAAAATTTTAACTACTCACTTTGCTAAATGGACTTGGGGTAAAATTCTCCCTTTTAATGGCATGTTTCCATTTATCAAATAAATATTTATGTTTTGGAAACGAAAAACAATGAACTTTCGGTCCATTTTTATAATTCCCTTTGCAATTTGGTACCACACAAGGAGAAGGCATGTTTGGGTCTGAAAATAAGTCAACGCTAATGGACGCCGTGTAGTAAATAAAACAGAACTCTACTAAGTGTGACGTCAACAAGTCAACTATAATCATAGAACAGGCCTTGGTTATAGCGGAGGCCCTGGCCCAATGCTGGAGGGAGAAGAGATGGATTAATACTTTTCCCAAGAGTATTTACCTGTAGGTGAATGTAACAAACTCTGCTCTCCAATTTCCAATCTAGTACTGCACTTGAACTAATAAAGTCTAGGTACCAACAAAAAAAATTCAGCAGAACAATTACCATGAAAATATTTATAGAAAAGGCATAGGAAAGCTATGTCATGGTGGTGGTAAAGTGACTGGATTTATCAATAATCTCTAAACCTATAACAGAAGCACCAAATCAAATGTGGCAGCAATATTCACTGCATGGACAATTAGTAAACTTATAAATATGTAAGTTTGATTCTGAAGAGAAAAATTGTCTAGTACATTTGTTTGGATTTCTGAGATGAAGCATTTTCATTATTAATTCTTGATTAGTTTATCTTTTATCTTGTTATTGTTGCCTTTTTACCAAAATACTTATGATATTCCACAACTGCTGAATAAGCAGCAGTCAGTTAAGTGCCATACATGATACCTGCTTGGGCAATCATGTCTTGGAAGAGACATGACTGACTTGGTAGATAATTTTCCTGCAGTAGGTTGCCATTACTCTCTGCAGTAGACTGGTTGCCAACCAAGGCTATAGAACCCAATCTCTTCTGCTATTTAACCCATAGCTAGAGGGAGAAGTGACAGATTAAGTGAATGGAATGAATTCAACGGGAATTCTAACACAGCTCTTTGATTTGTCATTCCAAGATGATATCCACTTTACGCACATCCCTTAAATAAGCAGAATGGATCCTTAATAAAGAAGTAGCGGCTTGCAACAAAGTGACACGACAGGAGTTTAATGGACAAGTTTTATGTTGGTCACTAATTTGTATTAGTAGCAGGTACTACTTTGTAGTTGTTTAAGAATCCTGATGAAGAAGTTGAGAAGTTTTAAAAGGAAGAAATTTAACCTTTTCAAAAGAAATTAATTTCAAAATATTGAGACATTTTAGAGATCTATTTATATAAAGAAGATCATTGACAAAAGAAGAGAAAAACAAATATTATATCTATGTGTATGCAGATAGTTAAAAATGCAAGAAAATATGTGTACTTAGCTGAACTCTGTGTGTGTGTGTGTGTGTGTGTGTGTGTGTGTGTGTGTGTGTAATGTCCATGTGGCTTGTTTTAAATTAAATAGTTGGTTTTTTGAATGACTAAGTATCCCCACAGGGGAAGACTAAACACATCTTCTGTCTACCACATCCCGGTTCTGTTCGTTGTGGATGTGCGTTGTGGTGCAGTGGATATCAGCTTGGAATGAGAAATCTAGGAGCCAAGTTTGAATTCCAATTGAATTGCTTGCATTCACTTACGCACAAATACCCTTGGGAAAGGTATTAATCTATCTCTTCCCACCAGTTATGGATTAAATAACAGGACAGATTGGGTTCTATAGCCTTGGCTGGCAACAAGTTTACCACAGAAAGCAAACTACTGCAGGATAATCTTCTGTCTAGTCAGTCATGTCTCAAAAGAGACATGATCACCCAAGCGTGTATCACATATGGCACTTAACTGACTGGAGTATTCCCAGAAGGGAAGACTGAACACATCTTCTGCTTACCACATCCTGGTTCTGAGTGAGCAAAAAAGAGAAAAAGAAAAATGCTTTCTTTCCTTTTATACTACTGATTGCCATTCCATCTAGTGAGTGTTCTGGCAGAAAAGGTAAAGTAATTCCCACACGCTGATAAGGTTTTCATTTGCATTCTATATCTTTGGTGGCCTGTATGATATTATTGAAATGTGAATTCAAAACTTGGAGGCAATTTGTTAATTTTTTTATCCATACTGCTGATTTAACAGTTATAAATAATGACACAATTGGAGTTGTATGATAAAAAGGGACAAAAATAGATGAAACATAAACTAATAAATAATTGTATAACCAATTAGCTAGAATGTTAGCATTCCAACCATGAGACTGAAGTTCAAATCTCACCATGGTCAACTGATTAATGGTGCAACTTCTTGATAATATCAGCCTGGATAGATGATCTTAGTGTTCAGCATCATTGGGAAGTGCCTTAATAAAACTCCACAGTTTGACCCAAACCACATGATTGAAACTGAGTAAACAAAACTGCTTGGAACCCAGCAAAATTAATGGAATAAGTAGGTAACGATATTTGCACATAAGTGAATGCAAGTTGAATTCCTTGCATTCACTTACATGCACATTATCTTTCGAAAGGTATTAATCTGTCCCTTCCCTCCAGTTATGGGTTAAATAACAGGACATTGGGTTCTATAGCCTTGGCTGGTAACCAGTCTACTGCAGAAAGTAATGGCAACCTACTGCAGGATAATCTTCTGCCCAGTCAGTCATGCCTCTTTCGAGACATGATCGCCCAAGCATGTATCACGTATAGCATTTGACTGACTGAGGTAACAATATTCAACAATGACTCATCATTACTGTTAACAAGATGAAATCATGCATTGATGACAGTGTGTAAGTCAAGGAATACTCTTTATGAACTTTCCAAGATAGATATGAACAGACTGGGATAGATAGATGGATAAATATATATGAACAGACTTAGATAGTACTAGTGCAGTAGTAGACTGGTGACTGTGTCTCATCATTTTACAGTTTAAATGGCTAGATATAATTATAAGTTCTATGCTAACAGTTTTTTTTCTATTGCACTTCTTGTTTTTGGATCTCTGTTCTGGTTTCTTGCTTCCCAGTTAACTTTGATCTTAAAAAAATTTAAATTCAATGCCAACTGTTATTTTTTACCTCCTAAATTCTTATTGTTTTATCCTTAATAGTGTTTTTCTTTCTCATTCTCTCATACCCAGTAACCTTTTTCACCTTAGTGGCTTTATTGCTTAGAGTGAAATAGATAGATATGAACAGATTGGAATAGATAGACATTGGCAGGAGAGATTTGCAGTCCTCAATGGGCAAAGGGAAGGTTTGGTCTATCAGTTTCTTGTGATGGAAGTGGCAGCAAAATTGTTCCACGTCTCACCTAACCACTCACTAGGCCTTACCAAGTGAATCTATGAATAACCAAGCAATATAATGTAAACAGGAATTGTGTTTCATTTATTGTTGTTTTAATTTCACCTTTTGTTCCCTTGTGAACAGACACTGGGAATTCTCCAATTATGCACATTGTTACTAACAAGAATCGAAACACATGATAGAATGGTTTGTTCTGTTGGTAAAAGACTTTGCAAGGACCCAGGTGTATGTTTACACAATAAGTCTTACATATAATGATTAAATTTTGATCTGAAATCTTTACTGTATAAGGTTTAATCTATATGATTAATATTTACTGCTGAATTAAGGACATTGACAACAAGGAAAGATATATGAAAAAATATTTATTGTATAAAAATAAATTCTTTCTTAATTATTAAACTACAGATTTATTGATTAACTTCAGAGATTAAGTATTTCTAAAATTTCATGGCAAAGATCAAATGCCCCTAAATTTTAATTTAATGGTAAAGTATTAACAAAATTAATGGCAAAAATTAAATTGTTTTAAAATGTTTTTAAATAACATCAGTTTAGTTTTGGTTAAATTTAATGGCAAATTAATTATCTTAAAATAACAATGGAAAAAAAAAGGAGACTCATACTTAACATCAGGTCGGGCACCTCAAGGTGGTGCAATGGTTAACAAGCTTGTCTTGCTAGAAACATTACAATTGAGTAGTGAGTTTGATCCTCACTGGGTGTCCCATACTTTTGGCATAGTGCCACATCTAAGCTGTGCATAGAAAATCTCCATACTTAACATCAGGTAGAGGTAGTTG
Source organism: Ascarosepion bandense (assembly GCA_037127315.1). Classification (NCBI taxonomy): domain Eukaryota; kingdom Metazoa; phylum Mollusca; class Cephalopoda; order Sepiida; family Sepiidae; genus Ascarosepion; species Ascarosepion bandense. Next base: position 2,429,692 of record JBBBDQ010000740.1, on the reverse strand, counting down.
AAATTTCTGGGACACATAATGAGGAAGGAGGGTTTGGAAAATCTGATACTCAGATGGCAGACAGAAGAAAGAGGGAAAGCAATGCATGACTTAATGAGCTTGAGCAAATGGATGACAGAAAATGGTTTGGAAGTAATAACAGAAAGATAAAACTTATTAAGAGCTACAAGAGAGTGAAAGATGTGGAGGACCATGAAAGCCTACATCTTGAAGGCATATAGCACATAAAAGAAAAAGAAAAAATAACAAAGGGCATTTTACAAACAACACTCAGCAAATTATTAAAAACAGTTACTTGAGATAAAAATGAAAAAAATATCTGTAACAATTCATGGAATTGGAAGAGCTGACTGTTATTGATATTTTTATCATATTGCATCAAGAACTATCTTTAACTTTTGTTGCAGACATTGCATGATAGAAGCATTATGTGACCTTTTGGTGGAACTGCATCAAGTAACAACAGTGTCTTGATTGGCAACAAATAAACAAATAAATCCACACGAGTCATGTATGAGTCACCGTCGTCATTTTATACAAAATAGTTGTACCTTTTATTTGTTTTTGTCTCATTTTGATTATTTAACAAAGCTCTCAATTAACAAAAAACTGTGGCTCCCAAATTCTTTTTGTATTTCATAAACTGTAGATGGATTGAAACATTTTTTATTTATTTATTTACCACTCATGAGCTTCAATTATACATTGAGATTATATTGAAAGAATTCACATCCATACAAGATGAGGTTTTAAAAGAAATTGTTTACTGTTTTTACAATTGAGGTGTTTGGAATTAGAATGTACTTTCTGCTGCAAAATAAAAAAATGAGAAAATCTTTTGACTTTCAAATTACCATAACTTTTGATCTATTTGAGATAAACCACTCAATTTGTTTTTAAAGGAAGCTAAAAGCACCTACTTTAATATACAACCATTTACACTTAACCGATTTTCACATACATGGTGGAAAGTACCTTCTTGCACTGAAGGTCTCAATTACAATTTCACTTCTAAATTTGTCTTTCTTGTTATTTTTTATTCTTTTTTAATTCTATTTGTCTGTTCCAGGTTTTTAAGTTTATTCTAGACATTTTTTGTGGTGCAGTGGTTATTGGCTCAGAATGAGAAATCAGGGAGCCGAGTTCGAATTCCAGTTGAATTCCTTGCATTCACTTATGCACAAATACCCTTGGGAAAGGTATTAATCCGTCTCTTCCCTCCAGTTATGGATTAAATAACAGGACAGATTGGGTTTTATAGCCCTGGCTGGTAACTAGTCTACTGCAGAAAGTAATAGCAACCTACTGCGGGATAATCTTCTGCCCAGTCAGTAATGTCTCTTTCAAGACATGATCACCCAAGTGTGTATCATGTATGGCACTTAACTGACTGACTGACTTGTCATTTCCAAATACTGATGCTTACGCAACTTAGCTATGTTTTAAACAAGGCCAAAAAAGAACATCAATTATTGATCCTTATTAAGCTTAGCTAAGACATAATATCATGAAGATACCAATCTGGAAAATATATGGAATAATGAAAATACCTAATTTCAGAACTTTAGAAAATGCAAGAAGGCTGAATAATGTATCAGCTCAAATGCTGAGTTAAAAACAACCAAAATGAAGGAATGATTGTTTTTCTTATTAAAGAATAACCCATATTACTTAATTAACCTGTAAGATTTGGAGAAATTGATATTCATAAGACATACTGAAGGTATAAAGGGCAGAAGGAAGCAGTGAGTTAGCTATGAACTTGTGTTTAATAAATGACAGAACAAAGAGTGGGAGGGATAATAAAAAGACAAACATTGTTAAGAACTACAAAGGAAAAGAAGTTGCTGAGAGCCATGATCGTCCACATCCTCAAGGAATATGGTACATAAAAAAAGAAACTAAACAAAAGCTTGCTTATTCAACTGACTGAATGGTGTTTGTTTTCAGTGGCTGCTTGGCTTATATTAGACATGAACAAGAATATTTGGTTACACTGGCATATTTGTTAAAAAAAAAAAAACAAACAACTCTCGAGTAAAGATACGCACACACACACACATATATATATATATATATATAAAAAAAGGATTTTTTTTTCAGTTAGAATTTGGTGAATATCTTGCTATCTATAGAACATCTATAAATAACTGACTGGAAATAAGAGTTTTGACTTGCTTAGCAAATACTAACTGCAGTCATTCAATTAGAAGACTATATACCTTGAATTGCAGTCAACTTTGTTAACTTCCCACTAGTGTATATGAGTAAGGATAAACTTTTTCTGAAGCTCAGAGATTGTTAATTAAAGACTTTAATGATGTGGGTCTCATTATGAAGAGAAAACATTTAAACATTATATATAACATCCTTGATAATAGTTAAGATAGTCAAAATCCCTCAGATCAAGTCAATCCTTATACCAGGCCTAGCAACCATGCAACTGGAGTTAGACATGTGGAGACCTAACTTACTACTAAATAACAAGTCAGCCAGATAAATGCCATATGTGATACATGCTTTACAATCATGTCTCAAAAGAGACATGACTGGCTGGGCAGATGATTATCCCACAGTAGGTTGCCATTACTTTCTATAGAAGGCTATAGAACCCAATGTATCCTGTTGTTTAACCCATAACTGAGGGAAAGAGATGGATTAATACCTTTCCCAAGGGTATTTGCATATAAGTGAATGCAAAGAATTGAATTACTGAAAACATTTTTAACAAGGAATGTGCTGGTAATGTTCGGTAATTAGCAACTATATATAATATTAGGAAGCATTTTACAATTATTGTAGATTTCTATCTATGCAAATGAGTCAAAGAACAAAAATACCATAAAGTAACTAAATGCACAAAAATTACTTTATTCAGTATAAATTAGACATTTTTAGATATTGCAAAAATAATGAGTTAATTGACTACAGAAAATATAAAATTGTTTAAGAGAAAGCAATTTCAGCATTTTACAAAATCATGTAATATCTGAAAATACTTTACAAAAAATGTGAATTTCAGAGAAACAATAATTTTGATTATCTTTCCAAAATTTATTTTGATTTTTGCTACATGTACAATTTGTTTCACTGTATATGAAGAAAATACTTATTTTGCTATGATACAATAATAGATATTATCAGTATACAGTTTTAAAAATTAAAACCAATTTACATTAACAAGAATAAAAAATTAATTAAAAGGTAATTTAGGGAGTTAGCCAATTAAATAGATGTAAACGAAGGGAAAATTTTTAAAAAATATATCAATTTATAAATTATCACAATATATTTCTTTCAAAAATGTTCATACTCTTGAAAATAAAAACTAATATTTTTAAATATTTCTTCTTCTGTGGGAAAATCTTTTTTGTAACAGTCTGCTATATACAAAAGTGATATTTCCTCCCAATCTTTGTCATTTTTACAGAATTACAAAGAAATAACAGATGTTCATCATTTAAATCTGATATCAACTTTTTCAGTGGATTATTTTTCTTAGTATTACCATATATTTCTTTGACACAATTTTCCAAAATTAACTTTGTCAATGAAATTAACTGTTTTTGCTGTTTCTTCCCATTTAATAATGGGTGTACCTTAATGGTAGTAAGAATTTGATCGCAAAAAAACTTTTAAACAATGCAGAAACAGTGTGTCAGTAAACTGCTACATCAGTTAATTTTGACAACATAACAAATTGAATCAATTCATACTTAAAAAACCTTTTACAATTTCTCAATCTGCTGTCAGTTTTTTACCTCCAGAATAAAACAGTAATTCAAAAGTAGGTTCTGTAATCCAATTATTCTAAATATTTTTAAAGAGGTGAACATGATCCACAAGTAAGTACAAGCCATTTTTTGCTATCCAAGGCTTATTAAAAACAATGTCAGATTTCTTGGAAAAAGATTGATTGGTTCTGTTATTGTCATAAACAAATTGCAATCACTTGACAGTTTAATTGCATCAACAATATATATTTTTCATATAAAAAAGTTGCCTCTAATTTTGCAACTGCGATCAATTGAAATGGAATTTTAGTTCTCCATTTAAACATTTTACCCTTATGCCCAATATTTTTTTCTAATCCCTCAAAATTTTCAGCCAAACCAAACAAGTTTTCTCCATGATATTATAAAGCAACCATGGCATACACTTCATCAACTAAAAAATACATTTTTTTTCTGATTTTCAGAGATTTCACTAAAATATCGCCAAGAAAATTAAAGTCATCTAATTTTGAAACTTCTGATGCCAAAGCTGATGTTCTCACACTGGGTAACTTAAAATCATTTTAAAGGTTATTATATAATGACGAAGATGTAGCAAAATATTCAAATGTCCTGATAAAAATATCACAATGATGTTTTGTCTCACTCCTTTGTGGTGACATAACATTAATATGTTCTCTTAATCATTTTTTCTTATCAATTTTTAAGTTACTAAGATAATGAATTACTTCATTAATTTGTGACCTGTGTTGAAACATTGATATTCAACTTTTTGAAAGAGAAAAAAAATTGTATCTCTGACAGCATGGTAACATTCAAATCTCAAGTTTTCAAAAATTTTAATTAAAAACATTGGAATATTTCCATATTTCCAGTTAAAAAAAAAAAAAAAAAAAAAAAAAAAAAAATCAAATCAATCAACAGATTGGATGAACAGTTGATTGTTTGATTTATAGCATGTAACTGCTGAGACAAAATCCTGCTGATCAATACAATTTTTTTCAAAAGTAAGGATTTTGTCTTTATCTAGAAACTGTGCCAACTTTCCATTTTGCACAGAAGCAGAAGTTTTGTCGGTTTTGGTTGAGAACTCATAAATAAAGTTATGGCAATTGATCAAATATTGATGGTAGATTTTTGGGTCATACTTCTATGACCACAGTACAGTAAAGTAGCAAACAAACATAAATAAAAATTAAAAAATCAGCTGTGGCAAGATAGAGTAGTTTCTCATTGCCATCACCAGTTTCAAATTCAGTTTTTTTTCCCCTCAGATTGGTTGCTACCCAAAGCTAGTGAGCCCAGTTTACTCTACTATTTAACCCAAAGTAAATTGTAGAACAGATGCATTCATGTCTTTCACAAAGATAAGTGTGTAAATATGAATGCAACAGACTAGGCAAGAATTTGAAGTGTTCACTGATTCCACTTTCTGCACATCATTAAGGTCACTTTTCTTTAAAGTCTTTTACTCTAAAGTTTCTTTCATGCACCCATTTTAAGATACATGCATAATTGGTGATGCCATTTGTGGGTGAGTCAGTTAAAAGCATATCAGATATAACAACAGTTTCTCCTGTAAAGGGGGACACAGGCTCAAATCCTGCTGGAGAGTGCATTTTTCTTTAATACGATTTCTCAAATATTCAGGCCAGTAGTTGAAAATAAATATACTATTAAAAAAATAAATTGGTTTACAATTATTCCACATTTCAAATTTGTATCTTCACCTTTGTTGTTTCCAATTCAACAGTTTAAGCACTCCAAATCATGAATATAAAAGAATAAATTTTTTCTCATTAGATTTTATTAAAGTCAATGGGAAGGGCTCCAATTTACTACATAAATTCATTGTAAATTGATACCCCTAGGGAAGCCAAAACAAATAGAAACATACATGATTTCTTAAAAAAAAAAAAAAAAAAAAAATTAATTCATAATCTGGAATACTTTCTTCATATTATCTACTCCAAATTATAAGTAATTTTTGTTTTTTTTACATTTTAAGAAAACATGTGAATGAGCATATTTTGTCTTGGCTTACATCAGTCAGTTAAGTGCCATACGTGATACACGCTTTGGGCGATCATGTCTTGAAAGAGACATGACTGACTGAGCAGAAGATTATCCTGCAGTAGGTTGCCAGCCAAGGCTACAGAACCCAATGTGTCCTATTATTTAACCCATAACTGGAGGGAAGAGATGGATTAATACCCTTCCCAAGGGTATTTGTGCATAAGTGAATGCAAGGAATTCAACTGGAATTCAAACTCGGCTCCCCAATTTGTCATTCCAAGACAATATCCACTGCATGATAACACACATCCTATTGGCTTATATAGATGGATCAATTTACATTGCAAACTGGACACCCTCTCTATTAGCTTTTATAAAATTTAAAAAATGTTTTATACATATTCATGAGCCCCAGTGTTTATTCTAAAGCAGTGTTTCTTATCCTTTGTTACTTCATAGCACACCTGTAGACTAACTAAAACCCTGAGGCACACTGGAAATTTTATTAATGAAAAATTAATCATAAAATTGGAAAATAAAGAAGTCCCCTGAAATAAGCATTTATTTTAAGACATTATATTGAATGGTATCTTTTGCTTTTAAAAAAAGATTTTTTAGATATAAAAATAAGTAATAAATTACTCTTTTGTTAACTTGGAATAAGAAAATGACTGGTAAAAATAAATTTTACTTTTCTTAAAAACTGTTGCCCAAGAAAGTTTATGAAAAAAAAAAAAATTATTTCAATTGAAATATTTAGAAATATGATTTTTACAAAACATTTTAAGAAAATTTAAAATGTGATCTTGAACTCATAAAAAAAAAATATCTGAAGATAATCTACCATTAAACAAGTGTTTTCAAATTTTAGCATCAGTAAATGTCATCTGTACAATACTTAACATATTCATTACTACACCAGATAATTGAACACTTACATAATGCCAAATACTTTTTATTAGTTACCATTGCAGATTGGTATTTAAATGATTATGACATTTTTCAAAAATAAAAATGAATATATTAAAATATAGACCTATAGAAAGTGAAGCTATTTTTATGATATTGCTTTATCTCTATAAAATTTTATGAGGCATGTTATGTTTTTTCTTTTTAAACCAAAAATAATTCTAGAAGAAAAGAAAAAACATTATAAAGAACAATAAGTCTTTTTAATTATTTAAAGGAATAATAAAAACAAAGTCAAACTTTATCAAAAAAAAAAAAAAAATTTGAGTCTATTACCATAGGTATTTACCTTAAAAAGTTTGTCCATATTTTTTTTTATTTGTATCACCCCATGCAAGGCAGTAAAACCACTAAGACACAAGGGGTTACAGGGTGTGGAAAATTTAGAAATAGAAACATTAATAATGAGTAGGAAGAGGGAAGATTAATCAGGACAGCAGGTAGCAATTGACATTGCATTTAAATTTTTGCAGATTAAAGTTAGCTGGAAGGCATGGAGCCAGAAGTTCCACAAGTGAAAAGTGTGATAAAAGAAACTGTTAGCATAGAACTTACAGCTACATTTAGCCAGCTCAATTGTAAATTGATGAAATCTTGATGCCAGTCTAGTCAGTCAGTTAAGTGCCATACGTGATACACGATTGGGCGATCATGTCTCTAAAGAGACATGGCTGACTGGGCAGAAGATTATCCTGCAGTAGCTTGCCATTGCTTTCTGCAGTAGACTGGTTGCCAACCAAGGCTATAAAACCCAATCTGTCCTGTTATTTGACCTATAGCTGGAGGGAAGAGACGGATTAATACCTTTCCCAAAGGTACTTGTGCGTATATGATTGCAATGAATTCAACTGGAATTTGAACTCGGCTCTCTGATTTCTTGTTCCGAGTCGATATCCACTGGACCACAATGCACATCTGACAGATCTGTTTCACTGTATCACAGCTCATCAGTACGGTTAGAAACAATTGATCCCTCACCCAGTATTGAAACCCGACCGAATTGGCATCAATCGGCGATTCTAACTCTGGGCCACGAGTGTCCGGTCTAGTACTGCACTTAAATTCAAAAAGCCTAGCTACTATAGCAAAGAGCTCATCCAAACAATTCCCATGGCACCATTTATAGGAAAGACACAGAGAGGCAATCTTGCAGCAGTGAGAAAGTGACTGAAACTGAACTACCAGATCTGGACCAATAATATTGCTGATTCTTCTTTGGATTATATCAAGAAGCTCAAGGTAATTAGCAGAAGCACCGAGCCATATATGGTAACAATATTCTAAGCACAGATGAATGTTAGACTCATAGATATCTAAGATAGATTCTGAAGATAAAAACTGTCTTGCACGACACAGTGAACCAACTTTCTTAGCAGCTGACCTAGCAATGGATTCAATATATATATTTAAAATGAAAAAGCATGAAACAAAATATTTTTGATAAAAACTTCCATCCCAGATTGTCCAGTTGAATATAGTTGTCTTATGTTTTCTGAGTATGATTGTAAAATGTAAAACTTGGAAAAAAAATAAAAAAATAAAAAAAACAAACAAAAAATAAATAAAATGTATTAAACACTTTATTAAGAAAAATGTAACAATTCACAGATTATTATTAATACTACAACTTTGTGACTAGTATTTCTTTCATCTTAATTTTTGTTGCTTCTTTATAACTTGTACTATCAGATGTAAGAGTTTGAATTACTGAGGACAAGCATTGTCAGTTATCAATTTTTGACAAATATTTCTCACCTTAACCCTCTTACTCAATATTGCAACTCTAACTACCATTAGTACCCCATGTAGATCTGAAATAAAGATTCATGTTAACTACTGTAGAATGATAGTCTGAGAGTTGTGATAAGAAGTGGATGAAAGAAAAACTTGTTAAAAATTATTAATAACTGACAACGCTTCACTGAAAAGTAAATTCAAAGTAACATTAATTCAGAAGCCGAGTTCAGTCATTCTTGTTAAAAAGTAAATCTCATACATTATTTTAAAAAATTGTATTTCATAAATTATTAAAATATAGAATTCCAGAAATTTTTAAAATGACAAATGGCAGTAGCTTGGAAAAACATAATCATGGGTAATCTATGTCTGATCAGAAAATAAAATATTTATTAATCCAATATAGATTAGAGATAAAAATGTTTTTGAAAGTTATTTTACAAAATGTTAAATCATTTCAAATGATGATGTTAGAAAAAATAAAGAGCACACATTACACTTCATTTACTCAGATGCTAATTAAAAATATCACTTTCAAAGAAATAGAAAAAACTCTTTATGCAATTCACGGGTAACACTTAAAGTTTTAATCTTTGAAACTCTGCACTGGTAAGTTGAAAAAAATTTTCCAAAAATGATTATCTCTTTGATTTCCAAGTCATATATTTTTAGATACAGACATAAATATTTTTTGAGAGGAAATTAACATAATTTTGGTTTCTTATTAACACAAGACACAGTCTCACATATATATAGTTGTGAATTTCTCTTAGACACTGTTGCAAACCAAAGTTAGACAGCCTAGTCTGCCCTGTTTTTAACATGTAGCTAGAGAGAGAATATCACTCATGAGGGTACTTGTATTGAACTGCAGTCATCTGCATCCTGAAGTTCACGAATATAGCAAATATTTGTCTTTGTGTGGGCATGAAACTGCTCGATGCATGCATAGATGTCTCCAAAAACATTTTCATGTATTTGTTAATAGCAGTTTTGGAAATTACATGAATGTTAAATACTTTCATTATGAATAAATCCTTTAATAAAACTGAGAAAGAAAAGCAATTGAGGTTTATATTTAAAATGATGTTTTACTTAAGATATAGAAAATGTTGAGGAAAAAAAAGAAATGAAGAGAATTAACACACACAATAACAAAAGATAACTGTTTGTACATAAATTTAAGGGCACTAGTTCTAGTATAATAATTTATAGCACTGTCTTACACTTTTCTTC